>JAXIVJ010014733.1:0-33579 GCA_036785665.1 Chirona hameri
TTTGAAATTCGCTATGGGTATTTTCTATACTCAGTTCTGTGACATATATTCCGGTTTTTCTAACATCTTTGAAAATGTTGAATTTGTGGGATTTTTTTAACAAGTTTTTTTTACATTTTAGGGATCAAAAACTCAAAATTTTGAAAATCAGAGATTGCCATTTTAAAGAGAATTCCATTTTGTATCTGTGGTGAATTGCGTTTGCAATATTCTTTAAAACTCTGTTCTCTACCATTTTTCAAATATTTATCGTTTTTCCACCAACATGACGCCATCAAAAAATTATTATCTCCGAAACTACTCGACCAATTTCAATTAAATGTTAATAGCATACGTATAATTGTTGTAAACTCTGCTACCAAAAATTTCAGCTAGATGCTGTGTAAAAAGTTATTCAAGAAAAACATCAGGGGGTGGGCCTGTCAGTCCCCCGTAGGGCGAGGGTTAACCCTATTACTATCGGGCTAAAAATAAAATACGAAACTGTCGGGGGGGGGGGGCATTGCCCCCTACCCCCCGTCCCCCATCGTATCTCGGACAGCATTGGACTGATTCTCTCCGGAAAAATGGCATTCGATTCCTTGGAGCATGAACTACATTCCTGTAATCATACATATGCAAAATTTGCCCATGGGCGGATACAGGTAGTACAAAAATGGGGGGAAACATGCATTTTTATATTATTTGCCCTGGGACGTTGTTTGAACGCAATGTTTTCATGTCGATGGATTTCGCCACCTAATTGTATGTTCTACCATATAACCCTTTTTAACATTTTGGGAAATTAACCCAATGGCGTCCTCAGGCCATTCCAAAGGGGGTATCTAAAGATGTCACTATAATTGTTTGCTGCTTTGATTTCTGTTTTAAATGCTTATCATTATATGTGTATGCATGAGGAAGTAAATAATTACAGTTTTGTATTTGTGTAGTGGCGTGATCAGGAGGGGAAGGGGAGGGGAATCGAGGAAATTCTTGTTGCTTGCTGAACAAGCTTTTAGCGCGTCGTCTTGCTGGATAGAAGGTGTTTGCATGCTTGTCTGTGACCAATGGACTAGTGTGATCGGTCTGTCCCCTATTACTGATCGCTGGAGATGCCACTGCTGTCTCCCCAGGGCAATAAACCCTCGGGGGGGGGGGGGGGTCAACGCACACTTGTGCCGGTACGAGAGCGTCGCCGCACGGCCCTGGCGTGCGCTCTGCCGTCGTTATTGGTGACGTGAGATGGATCCAGCTATTCTGCTTGCCTCCAAAAATCTGTCGCTGGAGTTGCCTTTGGGCAATCGAAAAATGGCAGAAATTACGGAACGTGTGCAAGGTATTGTTATAACAGGTCATCAAGGTTCAAATTGATATATTTTGCAATGTAGTGTCACGCCATGGGTCCACAATTCCCCTCATTTCATCTCTGGGGCCGCCTATGCCCCAAAATACAATTGTGATCCATGCAAATGATATTGCATGAAATTACTTACTGCAAAATAATGTTCAGGGGCACTAAACACAACGCGTGTGAACTGAGTCAAACACATGCCCCGAAAATCCGTCCCTGGAGTCGCCCTTGGGAAACCAAAAAAAAAATGGAACGTGTGCAAGGCATTGCTAAAACAGGTCACCAAGTTTCAAGCTGATACCTTCTGCTATGTAGTCACACGTCGTGGGTTCACAACTTCCCCCAATGTCAACACTGGAGCCGCCCATAACATGGGACCATACGCTTGCGTCCCCCTCTGGAACCGCCTATGCTACACAATACAATTGTAATCCATGCAGATGATATTACACAAGATAGTCCACCGCAAAATAACATTTTGAGTTACTAAACACAAAGTGGGTTTCCCAATCCCCCTCAATCCGTTCCTGGAGTGGCCTGTGGGTACCTCCCCCCCCCCAACAAAACACAACAATCACGCAAGATGTACAAAGGAGAGCCAAGAAGGTTCACTGAGTTTTAAATTCTTATCTTTCATATTACAATGAAATACTAGGACCCAAAATGCCTCCCAAAATTCGTCCCTGAAGGTGCCCATGCGTAATAATAATAAAACAATATTCAACATGTCTACAAAAAGCAGTAAGGAAAGGTGTTCAAGTCGTGTCAGAGGGGCTCGCATCTACAACGGATAGAGAATGGCAACTGATTCCCTTCGAAAGCCGAGTCACGCTGAAAACCAAAGCATTCCCCCCAAAAACACGTCTAGAACCGCCCCTGGTAAGCTGACAATTGTGAAAATTTGCAAAAATGTGCCCAATGAATATATAGGAAAATTATAAAAGTTTGATGGCCGTATCTCTACTCGTTTTGGGACAGGAGCAGAACAAAACGTAAGGGTGGGGTGTCGTTGTAGCCCCTCCCCACCCACCCTCCCCCGACACTAATAGGATTAAGGGTTCGGACGCAGCAGATTCTGCAACTGCAACAGTTCAAAATCACCACACTTGCAACAGATCAAGGCCACACCATGTTTCGAGCCGTAATTTTTCCTTTGTTTGTGGCGTTAGCCCAGGCGCCTTAGAGAGTTGCGTTGTGCGACGTGGTTGTTGCAGATTTATGAAGACTGAACTGAAGTTATGACTGAAGATGAGTAATGTTCGACAGGGTATTCTGACAGAATTTCCCAACTAAATAAGACATATTCTGGCAAAGGTCAAAAGTCAGCAGATGAAAATATTCAGCAATGGCCGTCCTTCGATAGCGAATCTTTCAGTAGCAAAACTTAAGCTCTAATATCTAAACTTAAGCAAACTTAGTCTCCATTGAAGGCTAATGTAATTGGGTAGTTCTTTAATTGGTGTACATCAAAGCTGAATGGTTCCATAGAAGTTAACACTTCTATGGAACCATTCCAGAGTCACATTCGGCATTATCTTCCGCGAAACGTGGTTCCCACTATCGTCCACGGTTTGGTTATGTCACACGTACGTTACTGTATAACCGTTTTTGGCAACTGCTCAGACAGAAATCACAGGCAGCTCCGAAGAGTGATCAATTTTTGTGCCAGGGTGGTATCTGGAAGGCGTAAATTTGACCATATTTCGGACGTTTTGAGTGGCCCAGGGTGGCTCACCTCCATACAGCTATCAGAATATCACTCTCTCACTCTGGCCCAACGTGCACGGTGGTGGGAGGAACCTGCATTTCTGGCCTCGCTATTTAGCCGAAATGCTGCACATCGCAATAGGCGCACACGACAGGACGAGCAGTTCCATATACCTCGCATCCGCACTGAAGCCGGTAGACGTCAGTTTTCCTGCCGAGTCCCTCGTCTTTACAACAGTTTACCGACCGAACTGACTTGTCTGAGGCCTGCCTCATTTAAACGTAACTTGCGGGTGTACATGAAAGGCCGAGGTGTAAACTAACGTGTGGCAGCCATGCTTTGTCTGTGTTTTCACATTACCAGTTTATATCTATTTTGTGTTGATGCATAGTTTTGTAAGCCGTGCACCATTGTTTTATCCGGTATGTATTGAGTATGAATGTCAACTCCCTGTTTCCCCATGTACCTACTGTTGTATGTCTCGTGACGCCGGGCTAGGAATAGCCACAATGTGTGTGGATGGCCCGAAGTCGTTAAAGGGATTATACGGGTTCCCGTCCTGCAAGTAAATACACTCTTTTGCAGTTGTATGAGCTTTAAACACGTTTAAGACATATAACAGGGACCTTAATGCTCATTTAGTCCATTATTTCAGAAATTATCAGCGTTAAAACTTGGGCGTTTTTCGAGACTAGTATCAGATAACGAGTACTTGATCGGCACTACTGTCCACCACTTTTATCTTAAGATCAATTTTAGAGTTTTGAATTATCTGTAAGTCCTACACTGGATCACAAAATTATTATGCAATTCAAAACTGACGGGACTTTGTATTACTACACACTGTTCGTTGAAGTTTTGTGTTTTTGTGGTTTTCTTTTCTCTGGCCTTTAGCGTTGAGAATTTGGTGGTAGCGTATTAATATTTTGGCATGAAAATTCATGAAAAATATAGCATTTTATGGGAAAACTAAGTAACTGCTGCTGTCGTTGGAACAAAACAAGTTTATTTTCTTTCAAATATTGCTTATTTTACCGGAAATATGCCATACGTGAGGTGTTTTTATTAGCATAAAAGAGATGACTGGCTCTGCCTCAGCCGGTCCTGCAGAAATACGCGGTGGCATCACCGCGCACTTTGGAATGTCCTTACGTGCAGAAGAGGTCATTTCCAGAAAAATGTGGCTATCGTGGGACTTCTACCACCTTTATAAGTACGTTTTACTATGTAACCCAATTATTCTGTGAAAAACCTGTATAATCCCTTTAAATACAAATACAAACACGCGCAGTGGAAGGTGGGGGCGCGCTTGTGCCCCCCACATGTTTTTCGTGAATATTTCAAAAATGAAGCGGAGCAGGGCGGTGTGTGTTACGTGACATTAACGCCAACGTAATGGCAGATCGCTTGACGCAAGAAAAATCAAAATCCGTCAATGCATTTGTGAGTTATATGGATTTGTATTCCAAGATGGCGGCCAGAATCGCGGTCGGCAAATCAATATCGTCAGAACCAACAGTCGGATCGGGATGATTCAAACGCCATTCGGTAGACAATGTCAATGTTCATCCTAGAAAACAACTTTGGACACATTGCTGGTGACCTGTGACGTCACAGAGGTCAAATTCCAAAAATTGTGACATTTGGCCAGATTTGACTTCCGTGACCTCGTTTGACCTTGAAGATATTGACCGAAGGTCAATCAAATTTTACAAAATGTAGATAATCATAGCACCTACCTATCCCGTAGGTTTATTATTCTAGCTCTCATACTTTCGGATATATTAGGGGGGGGGCACTAAAGTGCCCCCTCTCCACTGCGCGTGTTAAGAGTAGCAAGCTCCAAATTAACTCTCTTTGCTGGCCATATACACTATTTCTAGCAAGCCATTGCCCCGTGGATAAATGGCTTCACCGATTTCGGAAAAAAACGTCCGGAATGTTCAGGACATTCTGGATGGAGGGATCACATCCGGTGAAGCAAATCTCAACAGGCCGATGGGAAAACGGATGCACGTTGATTAGATGCCAAATATGGAGAAAAATAAACAACTAAGAAAGACGCGCGTGTCCGCGATGATAGTAGTAAATCGGGAGATTTCCAGGAATATGTCACTACCGTCAAACTTTCCCTGCAGAAGGAATAAATTTGTCGTAGTTAAAAGTGCTGACTCGCTGTTATTACGAGCGGCTTTTACGGCTTTGGTATTCAGTAGAAATTATCATGCTGTCTGTGCCAGAATGACACGCACGCGAGCGATTTAATTTCAGACTCAGTTATCAAGCTAACCTTTCAACCGGGATCCACGGTCCTAACAACCACACCTGTGAAATTCTTTTCCTCTTTTGAGTATGGCGTCCCTGATGTCAGAATTAACGTTTTATACCCGTGGTTATCGGCGTCAAGGGTAAGGCTTTTTGCCCTTTTGCGTAAGACATTTTCTTGACCAGAATGACCAGTTACGCAGAGACCGCATCGCAGAGACCGCATCGCAGAGACCGCAGTGCTCGGCTTCAAGTTATGCGGTACAGCCTAACTTCAGGCGCTTACTTCCAGTGCCATCTAGGGACAGGAATGGAAGAAGACATCATTTATCTCCTCGTGTGCGAGGGGAAAAAATCCCCGGCCCATGACCCGTTGACGTCGGGTTCGAGTCCCGGTGGAAGGAACCTGTGGTGGCCTGATGTGTACATACATACTGGTGAAGTCAAGTAGTGCGACAGTGAGAAACAGAAACTAGGATAATTATTTGCGCATTATGCGCCTTCATGAAACACATCAGCTACCATTTGTCACTTAGTTGCTCAATCGCCAATACCTCCTCCCGAAAGCTTCATTACCCCAAGTGGGGTAATTGCCACTCATTAGAGAATCCCTGTTTTATATGATCCTAGCTTCCCATTGCCGGTATTTGTCTGTAGGGATCAATCGCAGTACCGTGATTCAACAGAACCCACACGAGAGGTGCCTGAACGAACTGCGTGCCTGATAATAATGATAAGTAGCCGTTTTCACGAAGGATTATTGCGCTGAAAAGTTTCTGAAAGATTCTGAAAGTTTTAAAACCCAAACAACTGACTAGTGTTATTGTACTGACTCGTATTTTACATGCGATTTTTGGCTAGAAATGTCTCTCATAATTTTGCAATATGTTGGTAAGAATAAAATATGTTGACAAAATTGCGATTTGGCGGTAATAAAAGTATTGATATAATCTTCCAGAAACTCCTGAATCTTCCTGAAACTTTCAGGAAGATTCTATCAATACTGATTATATTACCACCAACCGCAATTTTGTCAACATATTTTATTCTTACCAACATATTGCAAAATTATGAGGGACATTTCAAGCCAAAAATCGCATGTAAAAGTTGTGTAGTTTTTCAAAACTTTCAGAATCTTTCAGAAACTTTTCAGCGCAATAACCCTTTGTGAAAACGGCTAGTATAATAATAATGATTCCTATCCTACCATTAGTGTGAATTTTGGAAGATATTTACAGATAGCGCTATGTGCAGGGCACATACACATTACACGAGACATTACACATACACATTACACATACAGTGAAACAAAGCTGGCATAAGAACAGCCTCAACTCATGCATTTCTTCCTTGAGTCCATCCATATAACTTCAGGTGCACCATGTTCCTATTGAAGGCAACACGCTATTTTATTGTGTGCTAATGCCTAAACGCACGATATCTCCATAGCTAAGCGCGGGGCACGATTTCTCCATAGCTAAGCGCGGGCTTGATTGTGTCTCTCCCATTATACCACACTGTTCAAATAAAGCGGCACATTATCCCAGTCCTTGCATCTATATCGTTGTCCGGTCTTGCTATCATTTTCATTTGTCTATTTATGCTTTATGTTTAAGTTTATTCTATTTTTTACTTTTGACCATGCTGTTGAGTCGATTTACTCAATTTAGTGGCTATCCAGGTCGTATAAACAGGGAAGACACTTCTAGTTGGCACTTACAGAGTAGTGGGCCAAAGTAGAGCAATACAAACCGTTAAATTCGGCTGCATATTTTTGTGAGGCAGTCAGCATTTTAGTGGTGGCAATATTTTATTGGAAGGTAACTAATGTATATTTATTATCATTTTTCAACAACATGTTTTTTTCTCTCTGTATAATAGTACGTGGATGGTGCTTCGTGGTTTCTGCGGGGATTACGAGGATAATTGGATATCCTTGAACGCTTTGTTTCGTCATGACAACCTAAAATTTGCCACCATCGCCGCCATAACACAAATGGATCAGAGATGCCTGGATTGGATCCGTTGGCCTCAGTCGGCACTTTTGAAGTTTGCGATCACCCCAAATCCTAGAGGTAAAAGCTCTAAGCTTCGATAGCTAGGATAACCGGCCCGCTGTCAATCTTAGCACATGCCATGTAAACCTGTCTTAAATTAACTCTATTCCCTGCGGGGGAAGATTCTGCCCCTCCCGGAGGGTTTTTTACTTGCCATTTCTAAACCGTTAAGCCTAGCGTCCTGATACTTTGTGACATTTCCCAACATTGAATGGCGCATGTCTTGTTAAAAGTTTGACAAAATCGTCCTGCAGAGGCGGTTCCAGGCTCCTGTTTTGGGGCGGATGTTACGAATGCGGTTTTGCGTCGCACACTTCCTTCGTGGTTTGCAGTGCAATAAATGAGTCAGAAAAATGTCAATGCAATATGCATCATAGATACTGGGATTATACATATTTGTGGGGCAGAGGCGCACTCAGGATACAAAATGGGAGGCGATACCCACCCTCAAATTAGGTCCAACTTCAAATTAGTGAGATGATAAAAGCGTTACGCGCATGGTGCCCCCCATGTTTTTTTTTCTGGATCCACCTATGCGTAATATATCAAATTTAACAAATTACAGCATATAATGCCCACATATGACGTTCATGTCGTCCCGAACAATCACGAGCAGCACTTATTTTGTTTCCAGAAAATCCCCCCCCCCCCATTTTACATGCCCTGAATACGCCTATTATTTTTATTCTGTTTTTGGTCTTTTGATATATTAAATACCAGTACATTTGAAGCTCAAAAACGTTTAGATCATGACAATCGGTAGAGCCACATGGCAGCAATGACCTTAAAAAAAGGATTTTTTTGCCCCCTGGCCACCCATTTTGTGAACAAAACAAACATTTTGGGGTCCAACAAGAGAGATCTTGTCATGACGAATCGAATGGCGTTTTTCCCATTGAAATCGACTGAGCGGTTCTCGAGATCTCTGTGGGGGGGGGGGGGCAGAATCTGCCCCTCGCAGGTTAGCGTAATTCTGGCCGCCCGCAGGGAATAGGGTTAAGGTGATGCATTTGTGAAGGGACTTAATGTGATAGCTCCTGTAATTTAATGCTATTTTGGTTCAGACGCTTAAATATGCACATTAATTCCTTGTATGCGACAAAAGCGCACCACCATTATTCCCTATACACATTAGGGTCAATGGTCGTTAGGGGCAATGGTGAAATGGCACCATACCTTGTGCGAAGGAGGTGGTAGTCAAAGAGAGCGGGAGAGCGAGTTAGCAAGAACGAGTTAGAAGTGCGAAAGAGCGAGAGGGCGAGAGAGCGATAAAGCGACAGAGCGAGTGAGCGAGAGAGTGAGAGAGCGAGAGAGCGAGAGAGCGAGAGAGCGAGAGAGCGAGAGAGCGAGAGAGCGAGAGAGCGAGAGAGCGAGAGAGCGAGAGCGCGAGAGAGCGAGAGCGCGAGAGAGTGAGAGCGCGAGAGAGCGAGAGCGCGAGTGAGCAAGAAGCGCGAGAGAGCGGCAGAGCGAGAGAGCTCGGGAGCGACGGGGTAGAATCACTCTCCTGTCTACGGAGGGGCGACACGTCCTTTCAGCTGCGGCCGGCACAACAATCCGCCAATATTGCAGGGCCCATGTCCGGCTATTGGGAGCGGCTGTCGATTGTGCGGCCGACCCAAGGACGCGCCACGGGAACAGAGAACGCCTCGGCCGGCCATCGTTTTCCATCGACAGCGGCGTATTTGTCACGACACAGAGGCGGCAGCACAGCAGCAGCGCGACGGCTCTGATGACCAGCAGCCGGCCGAGGCCGCCGAACACGACCGGATACGGGCCTCCAGCCGGCTGAACGCCGCTCGTAAACGGATCTCGTTCACCGTTTCCTGACGTCTCCGCGGCCGCCGGGCTGAAGCTGAAAATGAAACGTCGCCATCCCGGCGACAGTGATGGCGCACTGCGCTGGAATCGTCCGAGGTCGATGTTCGCCAGCGCCGCGCTGTCTCCGACGCCGACCTGTCCGAGGGCGGTGGCCTCGAGGTGTCAGGGGAACTAGGAAATTGCGTGAGAAAGTGGAAGTGGAATGTAGGAACATTCCGTGAAAAAGAATGTGCAAGTATTGGTGGTTTGAAGACAAATTAGCATTGTATTCCACGGGAACATGATATCTAACTTTTGCTCGTCAGGGATTATATCCCAGAGCACACTAGGAACCTTCGCAGCTTTTTTTTCTTCTCTCAAACATATGCTGCAGTTTTGTTAATGTTTGTTTAATCGACCTCCTGGAATGTACCAAGGTAAGAAATTAAACTTTGTTTTACATTTGCATTCGGGTACAGCCCTTCATCAGATGTATTAATTCGAAATAACATATCATTCACATACATGACACAAGAATAGACATTTAGCACAGCTCGTGAAAATCAGACTACATCCTCCACCCAGCCCAGCTGAAAACCTACCCGATTCATAAATAAATACATAAATAAAGGCGAACATTTTGTAGATCAATCACACGAAATTACATTCCTAAGATCACACTCCATGATAGCATATTATTGTTCTTAGCCAATAGCTATATCAATAAATAAATAAAGAATAAAGACGAACAACTTTGTTAGAGCAGTCACACGAAATCGCACTCCCATCCTGATATGACACGCCACGATGACATATACTGTTGGCTGCTTTCAAATTGCAGCCAAGCAATTTGAAAGCAGCCCATGAACAAGTATGAGGTTTATCGGAATTTGCGGATAAGTTATACCAAGGGGGGGGGGGGTGAAAATTGTGCACGTGGGGATGGCAGTAGCAGTGGCCTGCCTCTTTTCGTTTACCGAGTTATTTACGAAAAACGTGTGGGGGACACAAAGGTGCCTCCTCCCACCCCCCAGTGCGCGTGTTAACCCGCACCCCACTGGGGTCTCCAGCTGAACGCGCCCCGCTGGGGCGCGTTCAGACTTCTGAGAAGTGAAAGTGGCGGAGGGCCCTTGGCTCTGGCTCTGGCCATTATTCAAATATATATATCAAGAGTATGGCGGCGTAGACGGGGTCTACGCCGCTGTCCAAAAACAATATTCCATAGGTAGGATATGGGATCTTTTTTCAAAGAATGGCTACCCGGCACATATTCTGAGGAATGTTCAGAGACAGATGAAGAGGCCGACGGGGGCCAGCGGGGGCACGGGGGAGAGGAGGGGTGGAGCTGAGCGTGAGGTGGGTGCGAGAGGTGGGGAGCGGGGTGCGGGCAGGCCGGATCGTGAAGCTACTGGTGTCCTTTTGTTGCCTTATGTGGATGAAACGGTGTTATGTAAGGTGAAGCGGGTGGCACGGAACTCCGGTCTGAACGTAAACGTAGCCTCGTACACACCGGATACGCTAAAACGCAAACTAGTTCATTCTTCACTCACGGACCCGCCATGTCCTGCAGGCAACAGGGCTAGCAATACTTGTAAAATGATCAAAAAGGGTAGATGTACCCTTTTTGAGGTGTCTGAATACTCATGCGGAGGGTATCGATTGACGCCTCAGACGGGCGTATTGCGGGAGTTCGTTTACCACTGGGAGAGGCGTAATGGTCGCCGCTGCATGGGGTGCCGAGGTGTCGCAATACTCATGCGGGGGGTGTCGATTGACGCCTCAGCCGGGCGTATTGCGGGAGTTCGTTTACCACTGGGAGAGGCGTAATGGTCGCCGCTGCTTGGGGTGTAGACTCGTCGCAAGGCTTTCTTAAAGCATTCTACAGACATGGTTTCACATGTATTTAACAAAAACTACAACCACAAAACGCCATCAACCATCAACATCGCACAGCAGTGTCGAAAAATAAAGCAGCGTATAGCAGTCTGAGAACAAGACATGTCTAAGTTGCGTTCACTCCTAGCAAACGGTCATGGTGTTGTCCCCCTCATTGTTCCCTTCATATTAAGTTTTCCACGCTCTTCCACGACTCAGCTAATAACGATGTACGATAATGAACGATGAAAATAGTACCTGGATAACACTCAACATCCTTCCTCCCACGCTCTTCCACCCAACTACTCAGCTAACCAGTAAAACGCCTTTTTGGGCGATGACCGAGCGAGCGCGCTCTGGTAAAGCTAAAACATGTTTGAAATATGAAACGGTAAGGGTGCACACGTGGTAGTAACACAGTCATTTTAGTCTTCCAGAAAAATTGCCAGGCCGCAAGGCATGCCAACAAAAAAATTAAGTTGCATTCAATTGTTCATGATCTCCTTTCCAAATCCGCCAAAAGGGAGTGCGTCCTGAGCGCTGCATGCCTCAGCGTAAAAATCAATGCTTAGCTTTGCAAACCTATACCAGAACGCCACCTACCGAAAAAAAAATTATTTGATGGACCTATCCAAAGGTGAAGACCCAATCTCAATCGGAGCATAGGTTGCAAAGTCATTAGCTTCCGAAAAGCGTCTGTATGGCCGGGTCGGGCCGGGCCGGCTCGGGCCGGGTGTAAATTTGTCTAGTAAGTTGACGATAAACCTCACGGGCGTTTCGCACCCGCTCGGTAATAACCATGTAACAGCCGGTTACTTTATCATTGATGTAACAGCCTGATAACTACTCAGTTAATAACGATATACGATAACGATATACGATAACGATATACGATAACGATATACGATAACGATATACGATAACGATATACGATAACGATATACGATAACGATATACGATAACGATATACGATAACGATATACGATAACGATATACGATAACGATATACGATAACGATATACGATAACGATATACGATAACGATATACGATAACGATATACGATAACGATATACGATAACGATATACGATAACGATATACGATAACGATATACGATAACGATATACGATAACGATATACGATAACGATATACGATAACGATATACGATAACGATATACGATAACGATATACGATAACGATATACGATAACGATATACGATAACGATATACGATAACGATATACGATAACGATATACGATAACGATATACGATAACGATATACGATAACGATATACGATAACGATATACGATAACGATATACGATAACGATATACGATAACGATATACGATAACGATATACGATAACGATATACGATAACGATATACGATATACGATATACGATAACGATATACGATAACGATATACGATAACGATATACGATAACGATATACGATAACGATATACGATAACGATATACGATAACGATATACGAAAACGATATACGATAACGATATACGATAACGATATACGATAACGATATACGATAACGATATACGATAACGATATACGATAACGATATACGATAACGATATACGATAACGATATACGATAACGATATACAATAACGATATACGATAACGATATACGATAACGATATACGATAACGATATACGATAACGATATACGATAACGATATACGATAACGATATACGATAACGATATACGATAACGATATACGATAACGATATACGATAACGATATACGATAACGATATACGATAACGATATACGATATACGATAACGATATACGATAACGATATACGATAACGATATACGATAACGATATACGATAACGATATACGATAACGATATACGATAACGATATACGATAACGATATACGATAACGATATACGATAACGATATACGATAACGATATACGATAACGATATACGATAACGATATACGATAACGATATACGATAACGATATACGATAACGATATACGATAACGATATACGATAACGATATACGATAACGATGTACGATAACGATATACGATAACGATATACGATAACGATATACGATAACGATATACGATAACGATATACGATAACGATATACGATAACGATATACGATAACGATATACGATAACGATATACGATAACGTTATACGATTACGATATACGATAACGATATACGATAACGATATACGATAACGATATACGATAACGATATACGATAACGATATACGATAACGATATACGATAACGATATACGATAACGATATACGATAACGATATACGATAACGATATACGATAACGATATACGATAACGATATACGATAACGATATACGATAACGATATACGATAACGATATACGATAACGATATACGATAACGATATACGATAACGATATACGATAACGATATACGATAACGATATACGATAACGATATACGATAACGATATACGATAACGATATACGATAACGATATACGATAACGATATACGATAACGATATACGATAACGATATACGATAACGATATACGATAACGATATACGATAACGATATACGATAACGATATACGATAACGATATACGATAACGATATACGATAACGATATACGATAACGATATACGATAACGATATACGATAACGATATACGATAACGATATACGATAACGATATACGATAACGATATACGATAACGATATACGATAACGATATACGATAACGATATACGATAACGATATACGATAACGATATACGATAACGATATACGATAACGATATACGATAACGATATACGATAACGATATACGATAACGATATACGATAACGATATACGATAACGATATACGATAACGATATACGATAACGATATACGATAACGATATACGATAACGATATACGATAACGATATACGATAACGATATACGATAACGATATACGATAACGATATACGATAACGATATACGATAACGATATACGATATACGATAACGATATACGATAACGATATACGATAACGATATACGATAACGATATACGATAACGATATACGATAACGATATACGATAACGATATACGATAACGATATACGATAACGATATACGATAACGATATACGATAACGATATACGATAACGATATACGATAGCGATATACGATAACGATATACGATAACGATATACGATAACGATATACGATAACGATATACGATAACGATATACGATAACGATATACGATAACGATATACGATAACGATATACGATAACGATATACGATAACGATATACGATAACGATATACGATAACGATATACGATAACGATATACGATAACGATATACGATAACGATATACGATAACGATATACGATAACGATATACGATAACGATATACGATAACGATATACGATATACGATAACGATATACGATAACGATATACGATAACGATATACGATAACGATATACGATAACGATATACGATAACGATATACGATAACGATATACGATAACGATATACGATAACGATATACGATAACGATATACGATAACGATATACGATAACGATATACGATAACGATATACGATAACGATATACGATAACGATATACGATAACGATATACGATAACGATATACGATAACGATATACGATCACGATATACGATCACGATATACGATCACGATATACGATAACGATATACGATAACGATATACGATAACGATATACGATAACGATATACGATAACGATATACGATAACGATATACGATAACGATATACGATAACGATATACGATAACGATATACGATAACGATATACGATAACGATATACGATAACGATATACGATAACGATATACGATAACGATATACGATAATGATATACGATAACGATATACGATAACGATATACGATAACGATATACGATAACGATATACGATAACGATATACGATAACGATATACGATAACGATATACGATAACGATATACGATAACGATATACGATAACGATATACGATAACGATATACGATAACGATATACGATAACGATATACGATAACGATATACGATAACGATATACGATAACGATATACGATAACGATATACGATAACGATATACGATAACGATATACGATAACGATATACGATAACGATATACGATAACGATATACGATAACGATATACGATAACGATATACGATAACGATATACGATAACGATATACGATATACGATAACGATATACGATAACGATATACGATAACGATATACGATAACGATATACGATAACGATATACGATAACGATATACGATAACGATATACGATAACGATATACGATAACGATATACGATAACGATATACGATAACGATATACGATAACGATATACGATAACGATATACGATAACGATATACGATAACGATATACGATAACGATATACGATAACGATATACGATAACGATATACGATAACGATATACGATAACGATATACGATAACGATATACGATAACGATATACGATAACGATATACGATAACGATATACGATAACGATATACGATAACGATATACGATAACGATATACGATAACGATATACGATAACGATATACGATAACGATATACGATAACGATATACGATAACGATATACGATAACGATATACGATAACGATATACGATAACGATATACGATAACGATATACGATAACGATATACGATAACGATATACGATAACGATATACGATAACGATATACGATAACGATATACGATAACGATATACGATAACGATATACGATAACGATATACGATAACGATATACGATAACGATATACGATAACGATATACGATAACGATATACGATAACGATATACGATAACGATATACGATAACGATATACGATAACGATATACGATAACGATATACGATAACGATATACGATAACGATAAACGATATACGATAACGATATACGATAACGATATACGATATACGATAACGATATACGATAACGATATACGATAACGATATACGATAACGATATACGATAACGATATACGATAACGATATACGATAACGATATACGATAACGATATACGATAACGATATACGATAACGATATACGATAACGATATACGATAACGATATACGATAACGATATACGATAACGATATACGATAACGATATACGATAACGATATACGATAACGATATACGATAACGATATACGATAACGATATACGATAACGATATACGATAACGATATACGATAACGATATACGATAACGATATACGATAACGATATACGATAACGATATACGATAAAGATATACGATAAAGATATACGATAACGATATACGATAACGATATACGATAACGATATACGATAACGATATACGATAACGATATACGATAACGATATACGATAACGATATACGATAACGATATACGATAACGATATACGATAACGATATACGATAACGATATACGATAACGATATACGATAACGATATACGATAACGATATACGATAACGATATACGATAACGATATACGATAACGATATACGATAACGATATACGATAAAGATATACGATAAAGATATACGATAACGATATACGATAACGATATACGATAACGATATACGATAACGATATACGATAACGATATACGATAACGATATACGATAACGATATACGATAACGATATACGATAACGATATACGATAACGATATACGATAACGATATACGATAACGATATACGATAACGATATACGATAACGATATACGATAACGATATACGATAACGATATACGATAACGATATACGATAACGATATACGATAACGATATACGATAACGATATACGATAACGATATACGATAACGATATACGATAACGATATACGATAACGATATACGATAACGATATACGATAACGATATACGATAACGATATACGATAACGATATACGATAACGATATACGATAACGATATACGATAACGATATACGATAACGATATACGATAACGATATACGATAACGATATACGATAACGATATACGATAACGATATACGATAACGATATACGATAACGATATACGATAACGATATACGATAACGATATACGATAACGATATACGATAACGATATACGATAACGATATACGATAACGATATACGATAACGATATACGATAACGATATACGATAACGATATACGATAACGATATACGATAACGATATACGATAACGATATACGATAACGATATACGATAACGATATACGATAACGATATACGATAACGATATACGATAACGATATACGATAACGATATACGATAACGATATACGATAACGATATACGATAACGATATACGATAACGATATACGATAACGATATACGATAACGGGGGGGGGGGTCCGGGGGAAGACATCAGAGCGCACGAAACGACCGAGTTAAAACAAGTTCAATTTGGGACCTAACTATTTACTTTAAACTTGCCACACACGACAGAGCGTGTTGGCAACTGCAACTGATCTAGAAAATGAAGAGGCCCTAAGCCATGGAGGGGACTTACTGCCAAATGAAAAAAATATCTAGTGAAGCTAACCTACTTACCTAATGAATATCTAAAGCCTACCTAACTAAGGGGGTCTAACGACTCTGCCACAGGCATGTGGTCTGAGTCCCGCACCCGAGACAGAGGAGAGCCGGCAACAATAACACCGAATTCCAAGGGAACCTTTCGGATGTTATATTGTGTGTGTGCGGCACGCGGGTGGGGAGCGGCAGCGAATCGATGCTGGCAAATCACTGCGCATGCGCAGACCTACCTACCTGTGATCCATGACGCTGCCAGATGTAGTAACTAGTATGACGGTATGCTAAGCTGAACGAATGGACTCGAGACGCATATTTTCTTTAAACGGCCAATTTTGTAGCATAAACTTGTTGAGCTCAATACATGTTTCCATAACTATTACATAGTGATAATATTTCATATATCAGCAATTTATTTCTTGGAATGTATAATATACTAAGACTTTTATAGCAAAACTTTTTAAAACTTTTTAGAACTTTACAGAATCTTTTCAGCACAATAATTCTTCGTGAAACGGATATTATTACAAGTTGATAACCCTAAATGTTCCAAGCGGCTTGGAACGCTGCCAATCTTCGCCAGTTGCAAGGTGTACATACAAGCATATTTTTGCAATTTGCTAATGTAGGGTCTAGAATTAAAAAAAATATACACATAACTGTCCTGAAACGTCACAATTATTAATATTGAGAAGCAGTTGACAGCCACATAACAATTGCGACGCCAAGAGGCGCGAAAATATGTTTTTTTTAAGGCTAGAGCACTATTTTGCCATTTGAATCAGACGGTAGGGGTATCACGAGGAAATGAGACTGGAGCAAAAGGAGGACCGCAAAACATGTTGCCCCACCTTTAGGGCTAAAGGGGCCTCCTGGAGCCGCACGTGCCCCCTCATAATATAAGCCCGCCTCACCAAAATGCCCACCCAGTCCAAAATCCTTACGGGAGGCCCTGGTACACAAGGCTGTATGATGACCTTGCGTACGATATACACAAGGCTGAATGGTGACCTTGTGTACGATATACACAAGGCTGAATGGTGACCTTGTGTACGCTGTACACAAGGTTGTATGGTGACTTTGCGTACGCTATACACAAGGCTGAATGGTGACCTTGTGTACGATATACACAAGGCTGTACAACGTACACAAGACACACAAGGCCGTAAGGCTATCAGTATACCCATCGGCTGGAAAGTCGTAGTGCATATATTGTTATAATGCTTATTGACAGAACCTGAGCATCGAAAGATGCGGCTTCAAAAAATAATTTGAGGAAGTTTGAATTATAGCACTCGACATGATCTTAGCTGCAGCTTCATCAAGACAATCATCATTTAAAAACAACATAGAAAGCGGGCTTATCGTTCATACCGGGCAGTATAGTCGTCGGAAAAGTCTGCCAGGACTAGAGCTAACTCCTAGAAAAAAACGACTGAGTAGGGTGATAATCGCAATCGGCTGGAGAGCACATTCTCCGCTCCCATACATCTGCTGAGACAGACGTGTGCCGTGGTCTCTGTCACCTAGTCACCATGTATTGTTTAAGGAATACTGATGCGCTGTCTGGAGGTCCGTTGTAGAATGTCACGCCACCAAGTTGAAGCTGAGTTCAAGTAGGGATTGCTCTCGTAAGCTGAATAATTAACGTGTTGTTGCATACGTCAGTTAAGCCTGCCGGTGTCCGACATCTGATCCCAGTTTCGCCAACTTCACTCCAAGAAAAAGAAAGGTTCTACAAATAAAATATTAATTCCTAAGCTGTGTTTCATCACGTTCACGATAAAACTGTAGGACGTTGAAGCATTTCGGTGTCTTACACCAGCTTCGCTGAATCCTGACCAATCAAAATACGAAATACGAAAAGGCACCATTGGCCGTTTAAAACGCCGCATCACAGCGCAGCTGAAGTTATTCGAAATTTCCAGACCCAAAATATAAAAGGGTAGGGTCACTTTTAAATGAGGCTCTAGTGTTGGAAGAGCCTTGTAACGGCTCACGTAGACTTTCTCTTGTAGTTTTACGTTTGTGGAACATATACTTCTATGGGATAATCAATCAATTCAAGTGTATTGCCCAAAAAATCATATTCTGGACAGACGTCATCAGAATAAAAACACACAGAAAACCAAACGCACAGAAATGTGCAATAGCACATATACACACAGACAAAATACACACATACAATATGCGCGCACCACGCAGTGGCCTAGAACGGTAGTCGAGATTTAAATGACGCCTTTACCACAACGTCCGTAACCTGCTCGGGAAGGCTATTCCACACTGCAGCCGCTCTGTACTGCAGGGAGCGTCTAGCCAGCTCTGTCCTAACCGATGGCAGGTCCAGAGCATTTCGTTTTGCTCTGGTTCGCCTCTCGCTCACCTCCGCTCTCGGCTTGAATAGTGATCTCAGGCACACGGGGGCGTACGGCGAAAACATGACGTGGTGTACCAGCATCGCGTCCTTGTGTCTGATCGTGTCCTCGATCGACCTCCAGCCTACTCGTTTGAGTACAGGTGTGATATGGACATTACGTGGCGTTTTCGTGACCATGCGCGCAGCCCTGTTCATGACTTTTTGGAGTCGTTGGCGTTGATTGGTACACAGAGCGCCCCATATGGGTGCGCAGTACGACAGATGGGGAATGCCAAGGGTTTGCACCAGCTTCGCTAGCACAGATTGAGACAGTGATTGGTTATGCTTGGCCAACGGAAAAATAATTTTGTTACACTTTTGTGCTGTCTCACCTACATGCTCACCCCAGGAAAGATTGCGATCCATGGTGACACCCAAATTTTTCATGGAAAAGGTAGGTGTCACCTCTGCGTCGCCCAGCGACAGAGTAACACTGGGGAGCTGCCGCTGCATCTGCCTAGTACAGAAAATGACGAACTGAGTTTTTGATGCGTTTAGCTTTACACAATTTGCCCGGTACCATGCCTCCAGGCGCGACAAGTTCAGTTCAAGGGTGGCCATCCTTTGCGAAATCTCAGATATCTTGCTGGGCACCAAAATTTGACTGTTGTCTGCATAGCTGATGATTTTACAATCAAGATGAGAGGGAATATCGTTTGTATAAAGCAGGAACAAAATTGGTCCGGTCAAGCTACCCTGAGGGACGCCGGCGTCGATTCTTTGCACATATTTACCCCCTCGAACGCGCTGACACCTGTTTGACAAATAGTTCCTGAACCAGGTGGGGTCAATGCCGTACCATCCGAGTTTTTGGAGCAAGATAGGATGGCTTACGCAGTCAAACGCACTGGACAGGTCAACCGAGGCAAGAGACACAACCTCCTTTGCATCGATATGACCAGTGATAAACCCCATCGCTGTTGCTAGTGCCGTTTCCGTGGAGTGGCCGGGTAAGTATGCGTGTTGCGTCTCATTCAGAATATGGTTCGACAGCAGATATGGCATAAGCTGTGACATAACAATTTTTTCGCACAGTTTTGATACGTTGCTTAAAAGTGAGATGGGCCTAAAATTGTGCGGATCATCAGTGGCCCCCTTTTTATGGAGCGGTACAACAACAGCCATTTTCCACTCAGCAAGCACGGTCCCAGACACGATACTGTAATTTATAACGTGCAGGAGGTGAGGTCCGACGACAGGGAAAACAGTTTTCAACAGCTGAAGAGATACTCCATCCTCACCACAAGCCCTACTGTTTTTCATTGCACTGAGCGCGCGAGACAACTCGGGCAGCGTTGCCGGTTTCAACGTGAAGGCAGAGCTGACAACGCGTGGCGGTCGCGGCTGCGCGGCACTGCCACTTGCCGCCACTCTGGCGCTAGCGTCAGATAGTTCCTCGTCCGAACGCATGGTGGCGGCCACGCGGCTAGCGGTTGTGGCGAAGTGCTGATTTTGCTTGTCAGCGAAAGCTGCTTCCTCCTCGCTCGATGGGCGGCACTGCGATGATGTAGGCGGCGCTCTCTTCTGCATAAGGTATTTTCTGACTTCAGGCCATATATTCTTAGATTCTTCCAGGAGGGAGCTGAAGTAGGCGCTCTTGGCGTCTGTCATGAGCCGACCTGCTCGCCGCCGCAGATCGTGGTAGGCTGCCCAGTCACTCGGCGACCTGGACCGGTCGGCTCTGCTGTGTGCGCAGTTGCGGCTGAGTATCGCCTCGCGCAGCTCCGGGTTGTCGTGCAGCCATGGAGTTGGCATGGATTTGGCTGGCTTGGTGATTGTAGGGCAGTGGGCTTCCACGATGGTGTTCCAGACGTGGAGCCACGCCTTCCATTTTGCGTCAACGCAGTCGGCGGTGTAGACGGGTTGCCAGTCTGCGGTGAGAAAGTCCAGCTTTATGGCGTCCTCACTAAGAGTGCGCGTGGACTGAAAGGTGATCATTCTCTTGTTGTTCTTGACAGCCGGTACGCGCAGGCTGAGCAGCACGCACCTGTAGTCGCTGATGTCGTGCTCCTCCACTGCTACTCCGGTGACGTCATCAGGGGTGAGCGTGTAACACTCACCCCTGATGTGTATAATCAGGGGTGAGTGTTACACACCCCTGATGTGTATAATCAGGGGTGAGTGTTACACACCCCTGATGTGTATAATCAGGGGTGAGTGTTACACACCCCTGATGTGTATAATCAGGGGTGAGTGTTACACACCCCTGATGTGTATAATCAGGGGTGAGTGTTACACACCCCTGATGTGTATAATCAGGGGTGAGTGTTACACACCCCTGATGTGTATAATCAGGGGTGAGTGTTACACACCCCTGATGTGTATAATCAGGGGTGAGTGTTACACACCCCTGATGTGTATAATCAGGGGTGAGTGTTACACACCCCTGATGTGTATAATCAGGGGTGAGTGTTACACACCCCTGATGTGTATAATCAGGGGTGAGTGTTACACACCCCTGATGTGTATAATCAGGGGTGAGTGTTACACACCCCTGATGTGTATAATCAGGGGTGAGTGTTACACACCCCTGATGTGTATAATCAGGGGTGAGTGTTACACACCCCTGATGTGTATAATCAGGGGTGAGTGTTACACACCCCTGATGTGTATAATCAGGGGTGAGTGTTACACACCCCTGATGTGTATAATCAGGGGTGAGTGTTACACACCCCTGATGTGTATAATCAGGGGTGAGTGTTACACACCCCTGATGTGTATAATCAGGGGTGAGTGTTACACACCCCTGATGTGTATAATCAGGGGTGAGTGTTACACACCCCTGATGTGTATAATCAGGGGTGAGTGTTACACACCCCTGATGTGTATAATCAGGGGTGAGTGTTACACACCCCTGATGTGTATAATCAGGGGTGAGTGTTACACACCCCTGATGTGTATAATCAGGGGTGAGTGTTACACACCCCTGATGTGTATAATCAGGGGTGAGTGTTACACACCCCTGATGTGTATAATCAGGGGTGAGTGTTACACACCCCTGATGTGTATAATCAGGGGTGAGTGTTACACACCCCTGATGTGTATAATCAGGGGTGAGTGTTACACACCCCTGATGTGTATAATCAGGGGTGAGTGTTACACACCCCTGATGTGTATAATCAGGGGTGAGTGTTACACACCCCTGATGTGTATAATCAGGGGTGAGTGTTACACACCCCTGATGTGTATAATCAGGGGTGAGTGTTACACACCCCTGATGTGTATAATCAGGGGTGAGTGTTACACACCCCTGATGTGTATAATCAGGGGTGAGTGTTACACACCCCTGATGTGTATAATCAGGGGTGAGTGTTACACACCCCTGATGTGTATAATCAGGGGTGAGTGTTACACACCCCTGATGTGTATAATCAGGGGTGAGTGTTACACACCCCTGATGTGTATAATCAGGGGTGAGTGTTACACACCCCTGATGTGTATAATCAGGGGTGAGTGTTACACACCCCGGATGTGTATAATCAGGGGTGAGTGTTACACACCCCTGATGTGTATAATCAGGGGTGAGTGTTACACACCCCTGATGTGTATAATCAGGGGTGAGTGTTACACACCCCTGATGTGTATAATCAGGGGTGAGTGTTACACACCCCTGATGTGTATAATCAGGGGTGAGTGTTACCATGGTGTGTCAGATTGGGAAATAGCCGGTCGGGAATAGTTCGTCGGCCTACCAATAGATGGCTCTGACTGTCGTTATCGTTATCTCCGGAACCAATGTTCGCAGCGAGACGCGCAAGGCGGCATTCGAAAGCTCTTAATGAGGCGCATCTAAAGCGTACTCAAAGTTGTCAAATTGAGGTCATATATCAGGCCAAGGTCGGGTCAAAAGTTATAAATCGAGGCATTTGAGTTTATGAGCCATACTTTCCATCAAAAGCCTTTGATTGCGAACATGATCACCCAAAGTACTCCCAAAGGTATAATACACAACCCGCATAAGCATAAGCTAAAGTGAGATTGTTTGCAAAGGTCAAGGTCAAGGGCAGGTCATAAAAGGTCGCTATGCGAAGAAGATCCACGAAAGTCATGCGACACATGTTGCATGGGCTATTTTGCACGTATAATTCTATATTGATAGTCATTTACCATCTAACCTCATTTAAGTGAAGCTAGTGTCAAGCTCAGGGCAAGCTCAGGTCACATAAGTTCAAAATTTCAAATTGATCAACCTAAATACAAAAAAGCCATGTTTCTAGACCAGTTTTGTCTCAGAAATGCAGCGCTGAAATTTATGTGTCTGTATCTGGTCACTAAAAGCAAACAAACTCAGTTTCAAAATATGACGTCATGAGTTACTCATACTTTGGAGCCATAAGTCAGTCAAAAATAAAGATATTGCTTTAAAATTGGGTTTGGGTATTGTCCATATGTGGTTATCTAACATATATTCTGTTTTTTTAATGTTGGGAAATTTTGTTTTTGAGGGTATTTTTCCTTTTTTAAGGGGGGGAGGGGTCAACCCCCCCCCTCCCCCCAATATATAATCCGAGGTAACCATTTTGTAGCCATTTTGATTTGCTATCTTTTGATGTTTGTGTTTGTTCCACCCATTCAAGCCACTTTTTAGCACCAAGGTGCAATAGCGTGGCTAGGCTTTAACATAGATTCTCGAAATTAAAACCCTGTCAACTTTTCCGGTATTCAACTCCGAAATATTTACTCATTCACTTTTCACATAACATCATTTTTATCAATTATTTAAGAAAATAAAAATAATAGTTACAAAAAAGGTGTCATACTCAGCATAGCATAAAATTTAGCACGATTTAATTTAAAATGTCACGAAGTAGACGTGCACATTCGCTAAGATAGGAACCAGTCAACTTGCTCCACTAGATTTGTTTAATTAATTCGTGATATGCAACTGTAAATGGCGGATAGGGTTTAAGTCTGATGTGATTTATTTTTGAATGATCATATGCACTGAATAATTGTCTTTAACGCCTTATAGCTAGTTAAGAAAAATAATCCACCCTGACGAAATAAATTAGGGTAAAATGCTGCGAGGTCGGAAAAATCCATAGAAAAACCCGCGTTCAATGTTAATTTGTCCGTGCAATCACTCACAAACATGAAAATGGCGGATCGAGTTTTGGTCACAGAGGTACAGAAATGTTTCTATAGCGTAGTTAATACATCTTCCTATTGCGTGTCATAGCTAGTTAAGGCGTTTTTAGTTTCAGTGCGTCATCAGAGCGAAAACAATGCAAAAAAGTGCCCATTTCCCTATGGCGGCCGACGCTCGGGAGGCGGCGCGGGGCGCCGGCTATTTCCGCTTTTGACACACCATGCACACCCCTGATGTGTATAATCAGGGGTGAGTGTTACACACCCCTATATATATATATATTATAAATAACGATTGTCTGCAGAAGCGAATAATGCCAGTGTCCAGTGGTAAGAAAATCAGCATCGAATTAGCGAAACTCCAGCAATCGGCTCAAATCCGCTGGGTTTTCGAGTAGAATAACGATTAGTAAGCGGCCATTCTTGTCTTTACCACAAGAATAACTTTGTTCCTACTGTGATGACGTTTAAAACTTTTTAGGCTGAAGACGTGATCGGCCTGCTCAGTTGCTTTTGTTTGAAACGGACTGGCTTGTACGAGCCTTCTGAGTTCATTTTTCAGCGTCAAGCTGATGGTTTGTGCTTGGAGATAAATAATGACATCGTTCAAAATTTTCCTATCGCATTGCCATTCATCTCCTTTCATCTTCCCGAATCCTTAGTGCATATATTTGAATAACGGTCAGGTCATTTTTTCATCCACCTCAACATTCAACTTCGAACTGCTTACAACTTCACAGCCAGCACGGGCCGCTTCCACGCGCCCCACACATCTAAGTAACGTCAAACTTGCTTTCTGCCTTTTCATTGATTATTTTGCCCGGTACACCCGCCTTGACGGCTAACAAAAAACATTCGGACGATATTAATGGTCAAGGGAATTTGAAATGGTACAAAAATGGACAGGGAATGGCCAAATTTATGTTGGTAAGTTGTTTTAATGACGATCGATGATTATTTTTTCATTTATTTATGCATCTTTAATTTATGTACCACATTCTTGTGCTAACTTGCATTAATTGTGTTTAAATGTCGATCTATTGATGAGTTATTGTGTTAATATTGTATTGTACCGTTGATATTTCCTAGCATACCTGTGTCTATAGGTGCCTAACAAAGTTAGCAAAGCTTTCGTCTTATGTATTCATGCTTTTGTCATATATGCAAATGTTCAGCTTAAGACTGCGATACTCAGCCAGAGATAAAACAAGCAAAATGTCGAGCAACACGCCTATATTCGACTGTCGCCTGTGGCCCATAGAGATGCCAACACGTTATATTTCACCCTAGCTCGACTGCATCAGTCGTGTATCTATGGAAATGACAGACCCGTGGCAAATAATCTCACAGAGATGTTTATCAAAGACGGAAATTACTTCTCCTTTCTAGCTAACTAGTGGTCATTTCTACATCATCACCATCAACAACATGCAGTTGTTGATGTTGCTGAGGACGTCTACTGGCAACGAGACTCAATCGCCTAATGTTGTGCTTTGTGATGGAGTGTGTCTCTTCCTCTTTTTGCGGGGAAATATTACGCAAAAATAGCCAATGTCGTGGTGTGGTCACGGCAGTCAGCTGCCACTGGCCAATAGTACCAGTGGTATGTTACGAGAAGTCAATGGTGCCAATGGTATGTTACGAGAAGCCAATTGTACCAGTGGTATGTTACGGGAAGCCAATGGTGCCAATGGTATGTTACGGGAAGCCAATGGTGCCAGTGGTATGTTACGGGAAGTCAATGGTACCAGTGGTATGTTACGGGAAGCCAATGGTGCCAATGGTATGTTACGAGAAGCCAATTGTACCAGTGGTATGTTACGGGAAGTCAATGGTACCATTGGTATGTTACGAGAAGCCAATGGTGCCAGTGGTATGTTACGGGAAGCCAATGGTATGTTATTGGAAGCCAGTAGTATGTTACGGGAAGCCAATGGTACCAGTGGTATGTTACGGGAAGCCAATGGCACCAGTGGTATATTACGGGAAGCCAATGGTACCAGTGGTATGTTACGGGAAGCCAATGGCACTAGTGGTATATTACGGGAAGCCAATGGCACCAGTGGTATATTACGGGAAGCCAATGGTACCAGTGGTATGTTACGAGAAGTCAATGGTACCAGTGGTATGTTACGGGAAGCCAATGGTGCCAGTGGTATGTTACGGGAAGCCAATGGTGCCAGTGGTATGTTACGAGAAGTCAATGGTACCAGTGGTATGTTACGAGAAGCCAATGGTACCAGTGGTATGTTACGAGAAGTCAATGGTGCCAGTGGTATGTTACGAGAAACCAATGGTACCAGTGGTATGTTACGATAAGTCAATGGTACCAGTGGTATGTTACGGGAAGCCAATGGTACCAGTGGTATGTTACGAGAAGCCAATGGTACCAGTGGTATGTTACGAGAAGTCAATGGTGCCAGTGGTATGTTACGAGAAGCCAATGGTACCAGTGGTATGTTACGAGAAGTCAATGGTACCAGTGTTATGTTTCGAGAAGCCAATGGTACCAGTGGTATGTTACGGGAAGCAAATGGTGCCAGTGGTATGTTACGAGAAGTCAATGGTACCAGTGGTATGTTACGAGAAGCCAATGGTACCAGTGGTATGTTACGAGAAGTCAATGGTACCAGTGGTATGTTAGGGAAGCAAATGGTATGTTATTGGAAGCCAGTGGTATGTTACGGGAAGCAAATAGAATGTTATTGGAAGCCAGTGGTATGTTACGGGAAGCCAGTTGTACTAGTGGTATGTTACGGGAAGCCAGTTGTACCAGTGGTATGTTGCGGGAAGCCGATGGTGCCAGTGGTATGTTAGGGAAGCCAGTTGTATGTTACGGGAAGCCAGTGGTATGTTACGGGAAGCCAGTGGTATGTTACGGGAAGCCAGTTGTATGTTACGGGAAGCCAGTTGTATGGTACGGGAAGCCAGTGGTATGTTACGGGAAGCCAGTGGTATTTTACGGGAAGCCGCCCTCTGAGCTGGCATCGATACGCGTCTCCATTTTCCGAGATGAGGGTCGACACTTGTCTCTCGTCTCCATTTTCCGAGATGAGGGTCGACACTTGTCTCTCGTCTCTATTTTCCGAGATGATGGTCGATACTTGTCTCTCGTCTCTATTTTCAGAGATGAGGGTCGACACTTGTCTCTCGTCTCTATTTTCCGAGATGAGGTTCGACACTTGTCTCTCGTCTCCATTTTCCGAGATGAGGGTCGACACTTGTCTCTCGTCTCTATTTTCAGAGATGAGGGTCGACACTTGTCTCTCGTCTCTATTTTCCGAGATGAAGGTCGACACTTGTCTCTCGTCTCTATTTTCCGAGATGAGGGTCGACACTTGTCTCTCGTCTCCATTTTCCGAGATGAGGGTCGACACTTGTCTCTCGTCTCCATTTTCCGAGATGAGGGTCGACACTTGTCTCTCGTCTCCATTTTCCGAGATGAGGGTCGAGACTTGTCTCACGTCTCCATTTTCCGAGATGAGGGTCGACACTTGTCTCTCGTCTCCATTTTCCGAGATGAGGCTCGACACTTGTCTCTCGTCTCCATTTTCCGAGATGAGGGTCGACACTTGTCTCTCGTCTCCATTTTCCGAGATGAGGGTCGACACTTGTCTCTCGTCTCTATTTTCAGAGATCGACACTTGTCTCTCGTCTCCATTTTCCGAGATGAGGGTCGACACTTGTCTCTCGTCTCCATTTTCCGAGATGAGGGTCGACACTTGTCTCTCGTCTCTGAGCTGTGAGTCGATTCTCGTCTCTCGTCTCTGAGAAAAGGAGTCAACACTCGTCTCTCGTTTGTGAGCTCAGAGTGGATACTTGTCCCTCGTCTCTGAACTGAGGGTCGATACTCGTCTCTCGTCCCTGAACTGAGAGTGGATACTTGTCTCTCGTCCCTGGACTGAGGGTCGATACTCGTCTCTCGTCCCTGAACTGAGAGTGGATACTTGTCTCTCGTCCCTGAACTGAGAGTCGATTCTTGTCTCTCGTTTGTGAGCTGAGAGTCGATTCTCGGTTCTCGTCTTTATGCTCAGAGTCGATACCCGTCTCTCGTCTCTGAGTTGAGGGTCGACACTCGTCTATCGTCTCTGCGCTAATAGTCGATTATCGTCTCTCGTCTTTCGTTGTTCCCAGCTCGGGCTGAGCAGGCTGTGCGGCCGGTGAGATAGTGGAGACCATGATGGATCGACGCCTGACGAGAAAGCAGGCGCCCAATGAAATCAATCAGAGAAGATAATGAAATATACATGCTGCACAGCGTTGCTTAAATTTGCGTTTGGGATAAACATAGACAGTGGAAAAGTTTTGCAGCAGGAAAAGCTTTGAAGACCACACTCCAAGAATGTTTGATCGAGAGCATATCAAGTTATATTTATGAGTAGGTGTTGCCATGCGTGCATAGTTGTGAAATACTTATATTATTTCCCTCACTACTGGGAGAAGTTGATGATCACTTCGTAAGCATTAAGCAACCATCCATGCTTCGGGAAAATCTCCTCTCCTAAAGGAGGGGAGCTGTGTCATATGCAAAAGTGCCTTTAAGCCTCGCCAAGAGCCCAATATTTTTTCCTTCGGATATGGTTGAACTGTAGTCATTATTTCGACGATAAGACCAATATTCAGCCAGGGTCTTATTCAAGGATATTAATCGTCGCCAGAAGAAAGCACGGCGCAACTTAGGCGCACTGCCTTTCGTTTGTTTTATTTGTTGTGTGCTGGATGCTACTGCTACTGCTAGAGAAGACCCATCAGAATGACGTGAGAATGTGTAAGACTGAAATTGAGTTTAATACACTCAAGGGCGGATGCCCTTGAGTGGGTGGTTTGGGTCATTTTTTTTTTTTGGGGGGGGGGGGGCAAATTCCCAAAAGTCTCACACAATCCTGAAAACTCAACGGATTTCGCTTGCTTGTGCATCGATAACGGATTTAAAACACACTTTCCTTGGTAAAAGTTGCTTATATTTTATATTATCTCAGGAAACGTGTCAAATTTGCGCCGATTTCAGGTGGTTGGGGGGGGGGGGGGCATGGCCCCCTTCCCCCCTCTGGATCCGTCAATGAATACACTACTCGTGCTAAATATGTATTTTTCGACATTTTAGCCTAAAAACGTGCAGTTAAAGCGCGGTTTGAACCCACGGTCAAGAGAATAACACTAGGGCACCGGCCACTCTACCGATCAAGCTATTGCATCTGTTGTATGTAACGCAGTTACTTGCTGTTCTATCTATCTTTATCCCAGCTGCTGGTTGACGGAAACGTTGGTTCTCTGCCAGCTGGGGATAGCCGGCGGGTATACGGACCTGCCCGTGAACTGACTCAGAAAGGTATTACAGAACAGCCATTCATTGTCAAAGCGTGGATGCTGATTCCGATGCGATGTGTTTTTTTTTCTCTCGTAAAACACATGTTCAAGTGATTGTTTATATTCACTGATTGTTTTGTATTTAATGAAGTGTTTTAGTTATTTCTCAGAATTACATTGAAGATCGCTTGTTTTGTGTTTGTGAGTGAAGCATATACTTTAGATTATAAGAAAACAATATTATCATAAAACAGAGAATGGCATGAATCATTAACAACGTCATGATTCATGCCATTAGGCAGCACGCTGGCGTGGTCATTCTGAGGAAAAAGCATTAACGGATTTTTGTTATATGTGAGCTGGCAAACACTCTTCGCCATATATACAGAAATAGCTCGCTTTAACCGGTCCGACATGGCTCGACCCGACCCGGCCTGGACCAGCCCTGCCTGGCCGCTACGATGTGTAATGCCAGGATGTAAGTTTGGACCCGATAGGTTGAAAGCACATTCCGTGTTACTCTGATGAACAAAGGCAACCCCTCTCCCCTGCCATCCCCAGCTCACGCGCCGGATTTGGTGAATATGTGTTGCCGCACCTTACATTAAAAGTTCTGTTGTCTAAAAAGTTAGCGCCATCTACTTACGCCAGAAGATACATAATAGACCGACTGTACATAGGTACATATACATATATATATATATATATATATATATATATATATATATATATATTATATATATATATCTATATCTATATCTATATCTATATCTATATCTATATCTATATCTATATCTATATCTATATCTATATCTATATCTATATCTTTATCTATATCTATATCTATATCTATATCTATATCTATATCTATATCTATATCTATATCTATATCTATATCTATATCTATATCTATCTATCTATCTATATATATATATATATATATATATATATATATATATATATATATATATATATATATATATATATATATATATATATATATATATATATATATATATATATATATATATATATATATATATATATATATATATATATATATATTCTTTAAGACAAGTTTGGTTGAATACGATCGCGTACGTTTTTTATCACTTTCTTTTGAAGTTTCTCTCTCTTTCGTATTACTTTCCTCTTTTCTTCCGATAACTGGTACAAAATTGGTCCAATGTTCATTCGATCATTATATTGAGCATGCGACGCGTTCCGAAGTAATTACTTCGTCATCAGGCAATATTTACATGTTTTTTGCTGTGTATGGGTATCACATCACCCTTTCAGTGTAAATAATTACGTTATTTCATACATACTTTCATACTACATATATCTAAGCGCGATGTGAATAATGTCAAAGTTCATGTCAAAGTTGAATCAATTGCTAATTGAAAATTCAAACATACTGCCGCTATCATGCTGATTTTTTTCGAAGATAAACTCCAGTCTTGCAAACTCACTGACAATACCGCAAACAAATATCTATCAGAATGGCTATCAAGTATTCGACTACATACAATTAACAATCAATCTTCCATTCAACTACTCAAACTACTCAAAGTGAGCAAAATCAATATCCTATATATACAATTATCTGTCTGTCTTTGCTAGTCACCATCGCCATTTCACATACCATCCTATCCGGTCAGCGTGATCCGTCCCGTGTTCTAGCTGATCACACATAGCGGGCTGGCATTCCATGATGTAGGCTGCTTCAATGATCCGCAGGTTCCACTGGCTCTGCTCCCGCATCAGGATGCTAGTATTCTCAACCATATCTTGTCTAGTGATACGTTGTCCGTGGGTGTTCTGACAGTGTTCAGTTGGGCCTCCGGCGGATAGGTGATAGGAGATTCGGCGGGACAGGGTCATCGTTGTGCTACCTATGTAAGAAGCAGTGTCTCGGAGCTTGCAATCTCCTTTCTGGCAATTGTATTTATAGACAACATGCGTCTCTTGCAGGTAGTTCGGTTTTGTGCGGTTTCTGATGACCATGTTTGATGTTTTCATTACTCTTGTAGTACACCATGAGCGGCACATCCGTGCCCTTCATTTGAAATCACATTGTTCTTCCAAATGTTCTTCAGGACCTTTTCATCCTTTTGGTATGCATCATTCATCTGGTTCATATAGAACACCTTGTGAACTTGCGTCTTGTGTTTTAACTGGTCCTGGTTTTGGTTCTGCTGGGCTTCATCTGTTGCTTGGCCATCATGGTTCTTCTGATGCGTTCTTGTCTGGTGCTTGTCTAATGTTTTGTTGATTTCATTGTCAATGTCGTTGCAGGAATAGCCGTTGTTGACCAGCATTTGCTTGACGTGTTGTAGCTCTTGGTGCACTAGCTCCCATGTACTACAGTGCGATAGGGCTCTTCGCACATAAGTGCGTATCACGCCCTTTTTGTAGCGTGTGGGGCACGCGCTGCGAGCATTCATGCATCGGCCGATGTCGGTGGGTTTTCTGAAGACCTTGGTGGCGTAGTTGTTTTTGCACGTTGTGCTCACATCTATATCCAAGAAGTGAAGCTTGCTATTCTCTTCAACTTCGTAAGTGAGTCTTACTATCGAATTATCTTCGAATTTGCACTTCAGGGCCTCTAGTGCTTCCACATCATCCACTGTATGCATACGTCGTCGACGTACCGCTTGTAGAAGCCTGGTTTGTGTTCCAGACTGGCGAGCACCTTGTCCTCCACATCCTCCACAGCGCACATGTAGGCATTTTCGAAAAGTACGCCAAGTGGGGACCCCATTGCGACCCCATCGATCTGAAGGTACAAATTCCCTGACGGGCATCGGAAGGGGGCCTCCGTGGTGCATATTCGGAGCATACTTTTGAGAAGCTCAGGTGACAAGTTGCTGGGTGGGGGTAAGCTGTCATGGTTGAAGGCATAGTTGATGATGATATCGATGGCTTCGTTGATGGGCACGTTTGTAAATAGACTCTCTACATCCAGTGAGGCGAGGATGCTGTCTGGTTTCTTGGATTGGATGACTTCAAGGAACTCTTCGCTCCACTTCAGTGTATTTTGGACGGGGATGTACGGGGAAAGTATATTATTCAGATGTTTGGCTAGTTTGTAGGTTGGGGTCAGTATTTGTGAAATGACCGGCCGCAATGGGTTGTT
>JAXIVJ010014734.1:0-33576 GCA_036785665.1 Chirona hameri
GATGTACCCAGTCACATGGAAAGTGAGTGCATCATGTACGCGATGACGTGCAAACTTTACCGTAGGAACGAGAGCAGGGCAGTGCGTACGTGCGTGCGTGCGTGCGTGCGTGCGTGCGTGCGTGCGTGCGTGCGTGCGTGCGTGCGTGCGTGCGTGCGTGCGTGTGTGTGTGTGTGTGTGTGTCGTGTGTGTGTGTGTGTGTGTGTGTGTGTGCGTGTGTGTGTGCGCGGGCGTGCGTGCGTGCGCTGCGTGTGTGTGTGTGTGTGCTGTGGTGTGTGTGTGTGTGTGTGCGCGCGCGGCATGCGTGCGTGAGTGCGTAAGTGCGTGCGTGCGTGCGTGCGTGCGTGCGTGCGTGCGTGCGTGCGTGCGTGCGTGCGGTGTGGTGTGGTGTGTGTGTGTGTGTGTGTGTGTGTGTGTGTGTGTGTGTGTGTGTGTGTGTGTGTGTGTGTATCCGTGCGTGCGTGCGTGCGTGCGTGCGTGCGTGCGTGCGTGCGTGCGTGCGTGCGTGCGTGCGTGCGTGCGTGTGGTGTGTGTGTGTCCGTGCGTGCGTGCGTGCGTGCGTGCGTGCGTGCGTGCGTGCGTGCGTGCGTGCGTGCGTGCGTGCGTGCGTGCGTTCGTGCGTGCGTGCGTGCGTGCGTGCGTGCGTGCGTGCGTGCGGGCGCGCGCGCGCGCGCGCGCGTGTGTGTGTGTGTGTGTGTGTGTGTGTGTGTGTGTGTGTGTGTGTGTTGTGTTGTGTGTGTGTGTGTGTGTTTGTGTTGATGTAGTCGGATGCAGTCCGTTTTAACAACGAACTGCATCCGTAATTGGGTATTGTACATGTGGAGTGCTTATGTGTAATACACAAACACATAAACCAAGCGGCAGACTGAGAGTTCCAATCAACCGGACCTCAGGAAGATAGGTCAAGACAAGGCCATGTGCCGACGCTTGATCGGGTCAATCCCCAGTCCGACTTCGCGCTGTGATCCGGAACAATGTGGCACAGGTCCGCACAGAGGACAACGCTGACTGAATAACCCCGCGTAAAACATGAAATATGTATCGTCGTAAAATTCACTCCCAGTTACGATTTCTGTCATTGTTTCAATAAATTAATCATACCAGTGTGTACATAATTTAATTCTGAGCAGATCTAAGTTGATGAAAATAACGTGCATTAGCGTTAATATCACATGCAAAAATTAAAAGATAAGTTTTGTATGTTCCACCCTTTAGGTCGGCTTTGCAGTCTTTTGAATCGACATAGCACATCCTTCTGGTAATGAATCCATGCTTGCACGTACGGAGAGGGTATTGGCTTTTATTACTGCTTCAAAACTAAGTGGTATATTCACCTCGATAAGTCGACAATCCTGGGTCACATGCTCAAGATAACCTTAGCTGTTGGGGCGCCAATTATCATCTTATAAAAAAAATATATAAATCATACTATGCAAACGTACTGCGCAAACATTTACCATCTTCATCATGCTCATCATGCTCCCGTCTGGCTCACGAGGGGGGGGGGGGGGGGGGGGGTTGGCTGTGGGTCTGACCTTGGTTGGCTGTGGGTCTGACCTTGGTTGGCTGTGGGCCTGACCCTGGTTGGCTGTGGGCCTGACCCTGGTTGGCTGTGGGTCTGACCCTGGTTGGCTATGGGTCTGACCCTGGTTGGCTATGGGTCTGACCCTGGTTGGCTGTGGGCCTGACCCTGGTTGGCTGTGGGTCTGACCCTGGTTGGCTATGGGTCCTGACCCTTGGTTGGCTGTGGGCCTGACCCTGGTTGGCTATAGCGGTGTACTGCTGCCTGGTACCGGCAGTCGGCCGTGGGGCGATCACAGAAAACTGGGGATGTATTCCAGTCTGCGAAAAGCCTGCACTTACCGCCGGTCAACTTACCTGGTGTCCCTGTCAGCATTCCTATCAGTCTTTTATATATTTTGTTTAGGGTGAGTGGTTTGTACCTGTGATTGTGTGCTCACACACATAAGATTAATGCACATGTTTTAAAAGTTAAAGTTCGCCCGTCGCCCTCGCTTAGCAGAGAGGGGGAATGTGCCGACCTTTGCTAAGTCATGTTGGTGTACCTGGAAATGAGCTGGCAGACGCAGCAAAGGTTTGCTGTGGGGGGGGGGGGGGGGGGGGGCGGCGACTGCGGTGCCGCTGTCGTAGGGAACTGTAAACTGTGCTGTGTAATCGGACTCGGTGCCACTGTCGTAGGGAACTGTAAACTGTCCTATGTGTAATCGGACTGCGGTGCCGCGCTGTCGTAGGGAAACTAGACTGTCCTATGTGGAATCGCCACATGCTGTCGACATGGGAATGTTATATAACAGCAATGGCTTATTTTTATACTGCTTTCGATGTGTGACTTGCTCTGCGTGCTTTCATCCTGGGTGACGTTAGATTAGGTTGGGTGACTTTTCGGGCTATCATTAACTGTGTTTTGTTTTAGAGTTCCCCTGATAGAGTTGTCTGCAGGAGGCAAAACCCGGCAGGATCGCAAGAGGTCGTTTGCTAGGCATTGGTGGTATGTGCTGAAATGCGGATCAATTTGAGGCGGTGTGTCCGACCTGGGTGCAGTGACGGAGGCGAGTGTCCCTAACTTTGCCCTGCACCGACTTGCTGTGCAGGCCTCTGCTAAAACGTGTGCTCGTGCTTCCTAGTGTAGTCTCAGAGTTCAGTTGCCGCTACCTGGTCCCTCCTGTGCTCCATTCGGTCCTCCGGTGAACCGCTCCACAAGCTGTTGGTGGTCTGGCGTAGTGTGTAGCGTCAGTGAACCGCTCCACAAGCTGTGTGGTGGTCTGACCTAATGTGTAGCGTAATGGCCGGACGACATACGACGGTTTTTAATGGTAAATAATGGGCTCATAGGATTGTAATAGTATGCATAGAATTGTAGACCCGCTTGCTCATATCCAATCCACCTGCCTATTGTAGAAACTAAGTCGGGTTTGGGGCGTGCACTAGGGTGTGCCCCCCCCCCCCCCCAAACATAATTGTTGAAAAGTATTGGGTGCTGAGGGCTAATGTTGGTTCTCTCCGAGACCTGGCGAGTTGAACGGTGCCATTTTCTATCCCTATTGGAGTTGGTGTAGGAGGGTTCCTCAAAAGGCTTAAAGTTTGGGTTGTATTAACCCATTACGGCAATGAGGGATCACTATCTGCATGGGGCTCCGGTGGACAGTTGCGTCTGTTAGGAGGCATACATTGCATTTTTCGCTGATGCTGCTTATCCGAATATTGCCCCCCCCCCCCAAAAAAAAATGAGTTAAAAAAAAAAAAAATTGACAACATATACACAATGAAACACAATAAATACATTTTTGTGTATTTATTTGTTTTGATATAAATGGATTGCTGACAACATTCTGGTCCCGATAATCACTTTTTAATCAAAAATCGAGCCTGAAATGTTGGCTGAAAATGGAACAGAAATGTGTCCAAAACCTTGGTTCAAGCTATTTTCAAGCTTTTGGACACATTTCTGTCCATTTTTAGCCAACATTTCAAGTTCGATATTTTTATTAAAAAGTAATCTATCGGGACCAAAATTTTTGTCAGCAATCCATCTACGATATACATATTATATATATATATATATATATATATACTATATATAAAATATAAATATATAGTATATATATAGTATATAATATATATATATATATATATATATATATATTAAATAATTGTTTTCCATTTTTTAATAAAAATTTTGAGAGAAAAGTGCAATATTCGGATAAAGCATCAGCGAAAAAATGCAATGTATGCCTCCTAACAGACGCAACTGTCCACCGGAGCCCCATGCAGATAGTGATACCTCATTGCCGTAATGGGTTAATACAACCCAAACTTTAAGCCTTTTGAGGAACCCCTAGACCGACTCCAATATGGATGCAAATGGCACCGTTCCAACTCGCCAGGTCTCGGAGAACCATATTAGCCATGAGCTCACCAATATTTTTCAAGAATCGTGTTTTTTTTTGGCACACCGGACCGAGCACTGTGCACAGCACTTTTGCGCCACTTATTTATATGCTTGTTTATTTGGTCCAGAAGCATGTTAGTCAACCACTTAGGGCTAATTTTAAGCCAGCTTTGATCGCTAGAAGAAAAAACTGCGCCGTCTCTTCATCATAATTAACGCCTCGATCATATATATATATATATATATATATATATATATATATATATATATATATATATATATATATATATATATATATATATATATATATATATATATATATATATATATGCTTCATCTGCATCATCGCTTTGATTAGAGAGTGCTTTAAAAATGTGGTGTGAATAAAACAGCAGCTTAATTGTGTTCTGTCATTCGCTGGTGAAACTGGTCCGCGCATTTCTACGCCCCCCACCCCACCGCACTCCGGCCCAAGGTTTTCTGTCGCCGTGTCAAAAATGGCCACCACATGGGAGCAGGTCACTGAACACAGTGCCTGAACAGTAGGTGCGTGCACTCTGCTTCTCGAGTGGGATAGTAATCCAAGCCGTCCGGAACCCTCGCCTTACTGCATGTGTAGCACGGCTCGTCCGGTATAACCGCGTGCGTCGCCAAGATACCTACTGAATCAGTGGCTGTGTTCTGGCACGGCGCTGGCCGCCGGGTTCGCTCATCACCTTATCACCTTATCACCGCGTCAGAGGTCGGGACGAACATCAGCTCGGAGTCAGCAGACACATGAGGTGCTCGGCGCGACACTTGGGTACACAATGGAGTGTGCTCTACTGGACATTTCGCTATTGAAACGGATCGGCACAAATCAACAATTATTATGTTGATTAATGTCGAATGCAAGACATATAGTTGACATTTTGTGCTCCTGATAAACCCACCACCGAACTCTGAATACTCTGGAAATCATGACACGTATTGTCTATTGATACGCTGCAAAGGCCAAACCATTGCTGACAGGTGGGATCGAAAATGGCGGACCAAATATGGAGACATTCGCGTAAGAAACGACCCTTATCCAGTGTTGCCGGAGTTTCTGTGACGTGTAGGTACATGATACAAACATTAGAAGCGTCAGTTAGCACATAATATATTGACCCGAATCGTTATCGTAGGGACGGACGGACTCGTTTGTCGGAAACACGCGAGCTGGTTGGGGAGGTGACAGGTTAGCCGGTGACGAGCTGTTTGGAGAGGTGACAGGTTAGCCGGTGACGAGCTGTTGGAAAGGTGACAGGTTAGCCGGTGACGAGCTGTTTGGGGAGATGACAGGTTAGCCGGTGACGCGGCATGAGACGGGTGCAGCTCTCCGCGCGGGTAAGTATCTGAGATACGGCCGGCCGGGCGGCGGTGACGCGCGGGGGATGATAAGATAGGCCCTGATACATCAGAGGATCATATGATAAGATATAGCGGCCCGGCCGCGGTGCCCGGCGGCAATCAGTCCCGCTGTCCCACCCGCCGTGTACCGCCCGGTCCTGAGACGGAGCTGACACCACCACCGCCATGGTGAGTTCTGACCGAGCCGAGACTGACGTAGTCCTGAGACGGAGCTGACACCACCACCGCCATGGTGAGTTCTGACCGAGCCGAGACTGACGTAGTCCTGAGACGGAGCTGACACCACCACCGCCATGGTGAGTTCTGACCGAGCCGAGACTGACGTAGTCCTGAGACGGAGCTGACACCACCGCCATGGTGAGTTCTGAGTGACCTTCTGACCTAGCCGAGACTGACATCTGAACCCCTGACCGAGCCGAGACTGACATCTGAACCCCTGATCGAGCCGAGACTGACATCTGAACCCCTGGGCCTTGATCGAGCCGAGACTGACATCTGAACCCCTGATCGAGCCGAGACTGACATCTGAACCCCTGGGCCTTGACCGAGCCGAGACTGACATCTGAACCCCTGATCGAGCCGAGACTGACATCTGAACCCCTGATCGAGCCGAGACTGGCATCTGAACCCTGACCGAGCCGAGACTGAACTGGACATCAAGCATGCGAGTTTGATTATCAAGTATGCAACAATATGTTGAGCAATACCCTATATAGCCGTTGGCTGCGGTTCTCAGGAAAAAGCTTCACCAGCAGTTTCATGAAATAATAAATCAACTCGAATTTGAATAGGCAACTCATAAACTGTGCCGTTTTTTTTCAGGCGCGATTTTTCAATCAAGACGAAATTGATGGTGAGTAGAGAGTCGCTTTAAAACCTCAGCTCTTAACGCTTTAATTGATTTAGCACAACATACCGATATAATTACTTCGTTCAAGTTTATGGAGGATAGGAATAAGCTGCAACGCTGTTGCAATTCATGCATGGGCAGAGGTGTAGGATCCTATTCAGTGTGGGGGGGAGGGGTTCCCTCCCCCCCAACTTGGGCGAGGAAGTGGGTCAAATCCCGGAAAATCTGTATTTTGTGGATTCTGATGGTACTTTAAGGGATTTTTCCCAGCTCAGCCCCCCCCCCCCCCACCCCACCCCCAACTTTTCTGGAGAAGCTACGCCCCTGGCATAGCGTATAATATAATAACCTAACCAGCCCTCCGTAGCGGCCACCCACCTTATACCTACTGTTCTACTGCTGCAGTGCACGGCCTGTATGGGTTCGCGTGAAGTGCGCCAGAGTTGCGAGGAGGTTACGTTGGCGGTTGGCGCGGTGTTGACTATCGATGTGTCCGCTGTTGGGCAGAGTTCCGCGAGTGTTTCCACCTGTACGCGCGCCAACGTCAGGTGCGTTCTGTGGACGAGCTGGCCGTCATCATGAGGTCCCTGCGGCTGTCGCCGACCTCCACGGAACTGTGCCGCTACCTCAAACAGAAAGGTAGGCAGCTCCACCGAACTGCGCCGCTACCTCAAACAGAAAGGTAGGCAGCTCCACCGAACTGCGCCGCTACCTCAAACAGAAAGGTAGGCAGCTCCACCGAACTGCGCCGCTACCTCAAACAGAAAGGTAGGCAGCTCCACCGAACTGTGCCGCTACCTCAAACAGAAAGGTAGGCAGCTCCACCGAACTGCGCCGCTACCTCAAACAGAAAGGTAGGCAGCCCCACCGAACTGCGCCGCTACCTCAAACAGAAAGGTAGGCAGCTCCACCGAACTGCGCCGCTACCTTAAACAGAAAGGTAGGCAGCCCCACCGAACTGCGCCGCTACCTCAAACAGAAAGGTAGGCACTAGGCAGCCCCACCGAACTGCGCCGCTACCTCACACAGAAAGGTAGGCAGCCCCACCGAACTGCGCCGCTACCTCAAACAGAAAGGTAGGCAGCTCCACCGAACTGCGCCGCTACCTCAAACAGAAAGGTAGGCAGCCCCACCGAACTGCGCCGCTACCTCAAACAGAAAGGTAGGCACTAGGCAGCCCCACCGAACTGCGCCGCTACCTCACACAGAAAGGTAGGCAGCCCCACCGAACTGCGCCGCTACCTCAAACAGAAAGGTAGGCAGCCCCACCGAACTGCGCCGCTACCTCACACAGAAAGGTAGGCAGCTCATGCTCTCAACGACACGCACGCACGCACGCACGCACGCACGCACGTGTCACGTGGCTCGGTCTCGCTATCAGTACACTAGAAGTGCAGAAGACAACGTACTGCGTCCGACCGTCTCTCGGCGACTGCCGCCTTGTTTATTGTCGTCGGCATGGCAACGGCGCATGACGTCACACGTAAACAATAGCGATTGCGCAACGCCACATCTCCCTTTCTTTTCCGGGAACACGCTGCGCTGGCGTAAGCAATACATGAACACACGAATAGAACACTGAATTAAATGGCTTCACAAACAGTGTGCACGAGTAGGTGCCAACAGCAAATAAGGATGATAATAAAGAAACACACACGCACACACACCAATCTTACACTCTGGTTACACCGCACCTGTGCGGACACACCTTAAACCTAGACACGCTTATGTTACATAATCCTGCAGGTGGGAAGGGGGGCGTGAGACCCTGGTGGACCGACGCCGAGGAGGAGAGACATGTGGATGAGGAGGTGTCACTTGTTCAGTGCCTCCCCTTTGAGCACAGTGCGATCTACCGTCATCAGAGAGGCCGCCATGGTCGGGAGCAGGAGGTTGAGGGGGCCGCGGCAGCAGGGGTGATTGCGGTGGAGTGTTACGATTTAGCCGGAGCCAGTCAAGGGGCCGCTCAGGGGGATCTTGGGCAACAACTCCCGGGTCCTCGCCCGTAGCCAGCAAATGGCGCCGATTGCGCCGGTAGACGTAGTTGTCCACCCGAACCAAATACGAGCGATCGGCCACAGAGCGCAAGCAAATACCCGGCGTCCATGTAGATTGGCCGGGCAGACGCATCCGCACCGTTTCGCCCTCAAGGAGAGAGCGTAAGTTCCGAGTGCCGCGGTTAAAATACCCGGCCTGTCGCGCCCTCGCGTTGACCATGGCATCTCGTACTGGAATGGACGATGTGGGAGATAGAGTGGACCGAGCCGTGGGAAGAAACGTCCGGCATGGCCGTCCAAACAGGAGCTGTGTCGGAGATACACCTGTCGACTCACTTGGCGCATTCCGCCACATCAGCAGCGCCCAGATCGGATCCTGACCGGCATCCAGCGCTTTGCGCCACAGGGTTTTAACCGTCTTGACCGCATTTTCAGCTTTACCATTGGACTGCGGAAAGGTGGGACTAGAGGTACGGTGCTCGATGTCCAGATCCCGCGTATAAGCAGTGAAGTCGGCACTCGCATACTGGGGCCCATTGTCACTTACGAGCACCTCGGGAATGCCATAACGCGCAAAATGTGCAGATAGTGCCCGAATAACCTGGGCAGTTGACGGACTGGGCAAGCGATCAACCTCAATATAGCTGCTATAGTAGTCGACCAGAACGGAATACGTACTTCCATTTATCTCAAACAGGTCCGTGGCAACCGTTTGCCATGGCCGATCAGGCACCTCACGTGAGTGCAACGGTTCTCTGGCCTGCGCCGGCCGATGCGCGAGGCATACTGGGCATTTCAAGATAGCCTCGCGCAGCTGTGCGTACATCCCAAGCCAAAACACACTCTCGCGTGCCAGTCGGACAATCGAGGCTAGCCCTATGTGACTGCGGTGAAGTTGCGACAGGACTTCGCCCTGCTGACTGAACGGTATCACAAGGCACCGATACTTAAAAACCAAACCGTCCTGAACAGCAAGGTCGTCCCGAAGCGGAAAATAGCAACGAATGACTTCAGGTACCGCCCGACGACTGTCAGGCCAGCCCACCTGGATCTGAGCCATCAGCCTGGAAAGCACAGGATCAGAAGCGGTCGCCGTGCGAATCAGCGCCAGTCTCCTGGGAGAAACGGAGACGCCTTTGCTCAGGTCCACCTGCTCCAACTGGGCCGCAAACACAGCCTGGGGAAGAGGGAGGGACGCCCGACTCAGTGTATCTGCGACATATAGCTGACTACCGGGTTGGTAAACGATGGTGTAGTCATAGCGCTGAATAGTCATCAGCATTCGCTGTAGGCGAAGCGGGGCGTCACCCAGGGGCTTGGACTGAATCGCCACCAGTGGTTTGTGGTCGGTAACAACCGTCACAGGGCGCGCATATAGGAACTGGTCCAACCTGACAAGAGCGAATGTAATGGCTAACAGCTCTTTTTCGATCTGGGAGTAGGCCTTCTCGGCAGACGTGAGCGCACGAGAGCAGTACATAACGGGATTCCCGTCCTGAAGGAGACAGGCCCCCAGTCCCGACATGGAAGCATCACACTGAACTGTTGCCTCTCGGCGGGGGTCATAAAAACTCAACACAGGAGCAGAGGTAAGTAGGCACTTGACTCTATCAAAAGCCCGCTGACACGATTCACTCCAGTACCAGCCAACAGACCGCTGAGTGAGCTGTCTGAGGGGAGCCAGCACCTCAGAGATATTCGGCAGAAAACGTGAGAGGTAACCCACCATGCCAAGGAACCTCTTTAGTTCAGGGACCGAGGTTGGCGCTGGAAACTCTGTTATGGCCTGGATCCTAACTGGGTCAGCCTTCAGACCCTGGTCACTCAAAATGTGGCCCATCCACTTGACCGACCTGACTTTGAACTGGAATTTCTCTGGGTTGAGACGCAAGTTGCGCTCCTCCGCTCTGCAGAGAAACGCCTTGAGATTGGCATCGTGGTCCGCCTCTGAAGTACCAAAAATTATGAAGTCGTCCGCTATCACTTCAACGCCCCGCAGGCCGGTCACCAGCTCGTGCATTGTGCGCTGCCACAATTCCGGTGCTGACTTAATGCCATATGGGAGGACCTCCCAGCGGTATCGGCCAAAGGGCGTGTGAAAAGTGCACAGCTTGGCCGAAGCGTCACAGAGACCGATGTGCCAGAACGCCTGGCTGGCGTCAACAACTGAGAAAACCTTAGCATCACTGAGTCGGGTCGTCACTTCATCGACAGTTGGCGTGGGGTAATGCTCTCGCTGCACCGCCTTATTCAAAGTTTTGGGATCCAGACACAGACGAATATCCCCGCTGGGCTTATCAATTATCACGAGGTTTGACACCCAGGGGGTGGGCTCAGTCACAGGTGATATCAGCTTCTGTGCCACCAGATCATCCAGTTTACGTTTCAGCCTGTCTCTGACATGCACTCTGACACGGCGCGGAGGTTCCGCCACAGGAGCGACCTGGGGGTCTGTGACAATTGTGTGACCGTGAACAACCCGTCCCGGTTTGGCTGTATCAAATACCTGCTTAAACTCAGACAAGACACCAGCCTTAGTCAGACCCTCCGCGGGGCCCTCGGCACCTGACACCTTGGGGACATAGTCTAGCGGGTCCACATCCTTTACCTCAATGAGGCCTAGGTCCACAGAGGACTGCAAGCTGAGGATAGGCATGACATCTTTGTTGACAACCCTGCACTTCAGCACCACAATCCGCCCAGACGGCTCATTAACGAGACGCAGATGGGCCCTGCCCACAGTACTAACAAGAGAGCCATCATACATGCGAATGGCTGAGACGCCTGACTGCAGATGGTGGTGGGAGTGATCACCGGTAACGCGCACATAATCGCACAAAGAGAGCACATTGCACTCAGACCCCGAATCTACAAGAAATCGGAGTGACTCTCCCGAACGAGATACTAGTGTCTTAAACACTCTAGCCGCGCACGGGGTACCTGGTTCTGGGTCTTGTAGAGCACCGACAGCATAGAGCGGCTCCTCCTGGTCATCCTCAGCGGCCGGAGTCCCACCGGCAGTCTCCACCGCCGCAACTGTGCCGCCAATGCGGGCCGACCCGGCCGAGAACAGCTGATCGGGATTTCCCCGTCGAGCCGCCCGGCCGCCGCCAGAGTCGCCGTCGTGTTGAAGCCTCTTCTGAGATGGCGATGTCTATCGCTTCCTGTAACGTCAGCTTGGCCCGGCGAAGGAGAGCGCGCTGTGTCGCCCGGTCGCGCACACCCATCACCAGACGGTCACGGATCATATTGTCAGCATCAGGAAACTCACACGTAGCCGCCAGAGAGCGGAGAGCCGCCAAATAGCTGGTGACACTCTCACCAGGACGCTGGACTCGCGTGTTGAAGGTGAAGCGTTCCAATATCACATTTCGCCGGGGGTTACAGTAGGCTTCAAAAGCGGCCAGGAGTGCCGGCAGACCATCAGCCTCCTGCCACTCAAAATGGGTCGCAATCTCCTGCGCATTCACCCCAGCATAGTTAAAGAAAGTACCGAGCTGTACCGCCATGGGCTTTGTTGAGAGCTCCCGCGCCGCTGCGTAATACTGCCAGTCCCGGCGCCATCGCGCCCACTCGGCGGCCATGTTCGCTGCACCGAAATTCAGCTCAGATGGCGAGCGAAGATTCATGGTGAATATCTCGGTATTGCTGATTGAAAGTTGCTTCAGGCAACGACGAGAGGACGAAGGTAAGTAGGTTCAGCTTCTGACACCATGTCACGTGGCTCGGTCTCGCTATCAGTACACTAGAAGTGCAGAAGACAACGTACTGCGTCCGACCGTCTCTCGGCGACTGCCGCCTTGTTTATTGTCGTCGGCATGGCAACGGCGCATGACGTCACACGTAAACAATAGCGATTGCGCAACGCCACAGCACGCACGCACGCAAGTACATGCGTCATGCACCCTTCAGAATATACAATACACTAGATGTAATTATCTCGCTAGTCGCTATACAGTGAGCAAGCTGCATCATTGTTTTAGTTCATCGGTAGGTACACCCCTGCACAAAGATAGTTTTCATATGTTTTCTGCTTAAAGGGACTATCCCACCTTAACATTATATTTGCGTTGAGACAGCCATTTTGATGGCTTGACATTGAAATTGAGTATGGTAGCAGTTAAAACAACCACAATGATCTAATCAAAAAGATATTCGAGTTTGATTTTGACATCTGTAAAAAATAAGGCCCATGTGTATTTGAATAGGGCCTCTAAACCGACAGCGTCGTCTCTCTTTACCCAACTGGTAATGATAGTCGACTTGTTTTAAGGTGAACATTGGAGATATTTGCTACGTTTCAATGGTTTGGTAATCGGTTTGTTTTGTATTCAAAGCGCCAGAATTGTCACGAAATAATTGTGCCCATACTTTGGCAGCGTAAAGGATTTCTGTGTAGCTCTCTCGGGCTCAATATGACGTCATCAACCCAAATATTCAAACTTAACTTTTTATGAAATTGAGCACTGTTTGCGAGAAACAAATGCCATAATCGTGTTCGGCAGCAATTACTTCATATTTTGCACCAGAAGCGGCGTACATTTGACAGCTTTTGGGAAGGTGGGACAGTCCCTTTAATATGATAATTTACTCGAGAGGCGGGGGAGGGGCCATGCCCCCCAAATCACCTGAAATCGGCGCAAAATTGATACATTTCCTGAATATAGAAGACAATCTAAGCAACTTTTACTAAGGACAGTTTGCTTTAATTCACCATAAACAGCTAATGCGAGCGAAATCCGATGAGTTTTCAGAATTGTGTGAGACTGGGATCCCCCCCCCCCCCAACCACCTGTTCTGGATCCGCCTTTGTACTCAATTCAACACAATGCATGTTGAGTCCGCGACAGGGCACAACGGGGCGCTGCTAACGATATTCTCCGCGGTGGATGTCGTTGGAATATATGAATTGAATTGATTTAAGCGGGTTCTGATAGCTCTGTCCCTGCAGACATGCCTCATTGTCAGCGCAGAAGCTAACTTGCCGGCCTCGGTTTGACGCTAAGGACATCGGAAATTCTGCATTGCAAATGAGCATGTACGACGTTTGGCATTCGCTGACGCCGGACCGGCCCATTTGAAGCAGAAGATCTGCAGCAGAAAATTTGAATAACCTTCCAAAGCTCGTGGAAGGGAAGTCATTTAGCTTGACTCTTGGGTCCATGTCCCATCCCATGATGATCTCACAGTTCAGGTCAACGCAAACAATGTTTGTCACTGCAATACAGGTCTCGATGGCGCCCATTCTTGCTTGAAATAATGTTATTAGAAGCTCATGGTGTGCCATACCCATTACCCGGCGTTGGAGGTTTAGTTAAATCAGTTGCCAATAGGTGGAAGCACCGTCGCTAACGCCATTCTGCTCAGTGCTCACGATATGGCGTTGGTACTGTTTTAAACTAGATCTATTCTGGTTGGTTCATTAAATAATAAGTTTTGAATTACGTTACGATGATCTTTTTGAAACGTAAATACACTATGGAAAAACGTGAAACCTTTATTTATGTTCCTGTCTGTGTGCGTTACAAAACAAAACTTGTTCATTCAACCAGTGGCGTCGCCACGGTTTCAAAACTTGTACGGACAGGGAGGGAGGGAGGAGGAGGGGGCGGGGGAAGTAGGACGTGATCTTTTTCAGGGGTGTCAATACGGTGTTTAAAGGAAATCAGTCACTTTCATAATGTTTTTTTTTTAGCGCTGAGATAGCAGTTTTGAAGGCTATGTTGAGAAATCACTTACTGCATACTCTGGTTGTAAGGACTCTCCTGCTGAATATATTAGATGTGTCCTGTCATTCAGCGTTTTGTCAAAAACGTAGCGCTGTGTCGAGAAGCTTCATATGTAAGCATATGATAAAAGCAGCGTTACTGGACCAGCGAGCGTACCCTTCGACACTGACAATTTTATCCTAGTTGTGTAAGCAATGATGAAATAATCATTATTTTAGTACTTACTAATTTTATAAATAATTCTTTGAACCAAGTTCCTAGCCTTTTACAGCTCACTTCTATTCTTACTTCGAAGCACACAATGTAATGGACCAAGCAGACTGGTTATTGATTCAACTTTTTGGGAACGATTCAATCATGATTCATTTTGGAATCTGAATGATTCAATCACCGTTCGATTCACGGATACAATTTTGAGAATTGATTCTTTCCGATTCAAAGAATCAAAACAAATATTTTGAATCGATTCACGTTTGATTCAACATTTAAATATATGTTATTAATTTATGTCAAATCAATACAAATGGAAACATACATATACATGATCACTAAAGCATTGTTACAGCAATATTATTTCAGTATAAATGAATGTAGCTACTGGGACTGCATATATTTGCACAATTTACCTTTGTACTTGAACCGTTAAGAATCGCTAAATCTTTTGATTCAATCAGCCATGATTTGATGCGGGTATTGATTCAATCACGATTTATGAATCAAAAGATCTGGTGGTGAATCAATTATCTTTTGAGTCAAGAAATTTTTATTGAACGATTCCAATCGATTCAATCAGTGTCGAATCAGTAACCAGTCTGGGACCAAACACCATATTCTCCTGCGACCAAAGCGCTAACTGAAACTCTCACCCTGTTCCGAGGGATATGGGGGCCGGGACGATTTTTTTCAGAGGCCCGCCGAGGGATTTGAACCCTGGTCCCCGGCACAGAAAGCAAATGTCTTACCACTGTGCCAGATTGCTCCCCCGAGTTTTAGCAAAAAATAAAATAAAGAGTGTGGCAGCCATTACCTCCCGGCCCCCTTGTTCCTACGTTTGTGACATTTTTGCTCAGGTCAATATTGAGGTCACCAGAGGCCATCAAAGGTCACATTTTCCAAGTTTAGGACTTCGCTCCAGAACCACCCCAAATATATCGGGAACTATGATAGCTTGGAACAAACGGAGAAACGCGGACGAAAGCTCTTGCAAAAATGATATCGCTTAGGTGTCCTCAAATTGTATACCAGTAAAACGCCTTTTTGGGCGATGACCGAGCGGGCCCGCTCTGGTAAAGCTAAAACAGGTTTGAAATATGAAACGGTACGGGAGCACACGTGGTAGTAACCAGGGTCCTAGGATTACTTTGAAGCTGGGATGCGGAGTGAGAAATTCTGGCTAAAAATGAGCATACAGAGTGGAAAAAACATGACATCCGCTTTATCAATGCCCAATTACCCGCTCACCAGAATTAGTTATTTCCTATGCCAATTCAGTGTACCAAAATTTGTTGATTTGGGTTGGAAATGACATCTAAAAGGGAATAATTTTCCCCTCCCCCATTTTAGGAGTGAGTTTTGCACTCCTAAATTATTAACTTGTATATTGATTCTGACAAACATATTGACTACAATACATGATTTCAACAAAAACTACTGCTTTCATATTCAAAACAAATCAATATTGTGCCATTTTGTACACCATTTTCCACTCTCATGGTCTTTTTTGGCTTGAATTTTCCATTCTGACACCCAAGCAAAAATTAAACTTTTGGACACTGTGCCAATTCTTACGTGTCTTTCCTTCCACAGGCTGTCCCTATCATTACATCCATAAATCAGTATCAGGGTTCCAATTATCTAATACATTATAAAATAAGGAGTGGAAAATTAACAGTAAAACTCAGGAAAAAGAGTGGAAAAATAGCATCCATGGGGTGTCGTTTTCCACCTAAATTTCCCAATGCTAGGACACTGGTAGTAACACATGTCCTTTTAGTGCTTTTAGTCCTCTATATACAAATTGACAGGGCTCCATGCATGCAAACATACAAATTCAGTTTTATTAAATTGTTCATGATCTCCTTTCTCGAATCCGCTAAAAGGGAATACGTCCTGAGCGCTGCATGCTTCAGCGTATATATTAACCCGCGCACTGCAGTGGGTTTGCGCGGAACACGAACTGCAGGGGGGGGGGGGGTGATTTCCGCCTCCCTCATGAGATCTCGAAAACTACGACACGTAGCGACAAGCGGAAAACGGCGTTGGATAGCTTGATACAAGTTCTATCGAAAGTATTTCTGTATTTTTTAGGTCAGGTCAAAATTGAGGTCACCAGAGGTCATCGAAGGTCAAATTTTCCATTTTTTTCTCTCCTGTTTTAGGACTTCGCTCCAGAAATTCCCATATATCTCGGAAACTATGCTAGCTAGAAACAAACGGAAAAGTGATCGCCAGCCATTTAAATTTCCAATCGACAAGGTGTCCTCAAATTTGATCTAAGGTCAATATTTGAGGCTCGAGGTCAAAAAAGGGAAAAATTCTGTTTTTTTACAAAACAATTTTTCCTGATACCTTTTTACCTAATAAAGATAACGAAAAACTGCTTCAGCCATTGTGTTTGTGTCGTTAAGACGCTTTGAATGATATACATGGTGACCTTCTTAGGCCAACTTAAAAATTTGACCATAGGTCACGTGACCTTGACCTGAGGTCAAGACCCAAGGAGGTCATGTGCATATAAGGAGACGTGTCTCGACGAGACAAACACATTTTTTTATCGGTTTTATTTCTCTTATCTTTTTTAAGACGCGAGTTATTGACAAACAAGTGATGGTGAACTCGGATGACCTCAAATGACCCCATAGAGGGTCACTGAACAAAACTTACACTTGGATCATCAAGAACATCCTATAATAACATGATCCAGAAGTAATTTGACTAATATCATGCATATCCTTGAAATAGGAAGCATTTTAATATTTCCCCATTGACTTATTATGGGGAGGTCACGAAATTGATCTGACCTTAGGTCACTGATATCAAAATTCCGAGATAAACGAATTGTAAGTACTTATGCCCTCATGACGTCCTGTAAGTTTCAAACTGATCGGTGAGAAACTCTGGCTTTGGCACAGCTGCAAACGTTTTTGGAGGTGGGGTCACTTGACATGGTCTGGTGACCTGACTTGAGATGACCCGAGGTGATTTTTTTCTCTCATAGTGTGCGTAATTGATGTCCTAACAGGTGTGCGAAAAACGGCGGCGCGCAGCGCCGCCGTTCTTTCACCATCTGAGAAAAACATGAGGGGGGGGGGGGGGAGGGAATCCCCCCCTGCAGTGCGCGGGTTAAAGGGAAATAATGACCTTTTGATTTTGTTAGCAACAATTTATTAGGCTACCGTTATGGTTTTAAAATTATTTTATTTAAATTTAAGAATTAAATAAAATTATTCCCAAATTCAAAGTTGTAAGTTTGGAAAAAATACAAAACAAGTACCTTGTGTACTTCATGAAGGTCATTGACAAATTCGTCCTTCCCTACCATTGTTTACATCGAGTGCGGCATTTTTGGAGGCTCTGTGACGTTTCCGATCAAACTGAGCGCTGCTCGGACACACGCTAGTAGCGCTAGTAGCGCTTTCGTTATCATGGCAACCAGGCGTCAGCCAATCAAAAGCCAGAAAGGGAATACGTTCTGGCTTTTCATTGGCTCACGCCTGGTTGCCATGGAGAACGAAAGCGCTACTAGCGTGCGTTCGAGCAGCGCTCTGATCCGTGAAGCAATCCGTGAAGCATCCGCGATGCATGACTGACTATCAGTATAAGTCATGCATAACAACAACATGCAAACTATACCAACTCGAATAAAATAAGGGCGGAATTAATTGAACCCCAGGCAAGCTAGTATTCGCAAAGCACTCGGCACTGCGCCACAATAGCAAAAGGTGAGGGAAATGCATATTGGATACAATATTATTACGTCACAAGTTTCTGAAGTGTCAACTACTATGAAATACAGTGATAAAATACCTTTAATAATTATTAACAAGAAAATTCAAACTTAAAAAAATAATTTGAATAAGTCTTTAATTAGCTTTCAACTCAAAATCAGATATATTTTGCAATGCTACACAAGAGTGGCACCAGTGACGTCATTAACAAAGCCTGCTACGGGACTTGGGTATGCTAATCAGGAACAACTCGCCACAATGGTTAAGTGCGCCGAGAAGCATGACAATGACTTTGTAAACAAATCGCCGACGCTAAATAGGTCGCCGTCGATGTGCATCGATGAGCTTCCGATTTAATTGCCAGTTTTGTGTTATTATTTGTTAGTTTTTGGGGGGAAAATTATTATTTTTCATGTTTATATAAAGCATAGTGTTATATACAACCACAGACAAATTATACAATATCCTAATGTTGAAAACAAATGAATCGATTAAAAAAAAAATGAGGGTCGCAACCACTAACTATGCCGCCGTTGATGTGCATCGATGAGCTTCCGATTTTATTGCCACTTTTTCCAATCGCTGTGAGTTTTAGAAGATCGCCGGGCATATAATCACAACAAGCAGAACGCACAATATATTTTCCACTCCATTGCGTAAAAAAACAATACGGGAAAAGCCCGCAGTTTGAGAGGACCAAAAGTACTTGCAAGTACCGGTCGTTAAAAGCAGACTTGTCAATGATTCAATGTGAATCGACTACTTTTGATTGAATCATTCTTATTTCAAATGAATGACTCATGAATCGATTCACCTCATGCGCAAACCTGTTGTGAGTCTCTGATTGAATCATTCATACAGATAAAATAGGCTGATTGAATCATTCATTGCTCAAATAATCATTCTTTTTTGGTCGAACAGCATAAACTGTCCACAAAATATGCCAGCGGCCCTGCATTCATCTGTGCCCTGTGGACAAACCAGGCACTTAATGGCCAATTATATGAGCTCTGTGTCCTGAGCTGTAGCCTGTAATTCATCTATGCATAAAGAAAGCGAGGCTTTGTGTCCAACTCCAGTGGGCACAAAGCCACTCTTCAATCAGCCCTAACTAGGTGAATACCTTGGAACTGGTAGGGTTAGGGGTAGGTACCTAAATACTTAAAAAAGGTAACTAACCACCTTTAACTAATTTCTAGGCTATACCATATACAAAACTAAATAATAAACAAACATTTGCATGACCTCCGCATGTCCCATATATCACTGTCGCATCGGCGCCGCTTTATTCCACATCGTGCTTTATAAAAAAGAATACCTAATGCAAAATCAAAATAAATGTTCTATTCGCTTAAAAAAAGTGAAACGTAAAGCCATTAATGCTTCTGGAACTTGGAATTTGCAATTATAATAAATATTATAAATATAATTGTATAATCAAAATAAACAACACGCGTGTCCAATTGGCTCACATTCACATTCGGAAATACATTCGCGGACTATTTGGATTGGCTTCAAAATTGGTACACAGATAGATCACGACCTAGTGATCATTCTGGTAAAATCTTAGAGTCACACATTTAAAATCAAAGGAGTTAGAGCAGGTCATATGTTTAAGGTCAAACAGCAGACTATTCTGATGTGCATGAAAATTGGCAGACAGGTAGAGCATGACCTCCCTATCACGCTCATAAAATCTTAGAGTCGCACATTCAAAATCAAAGGAGTTAGACAAAGGAGTCGAGACTTCCCTTTAATGTTGAGTGATTGAATCAAGATTGAATCATTCATTATGGTAATGTTGAGTGATTGAATCATGATTGAATCATTCATTATGGTAATGTTGAGTGATTTAATCATGATTGAATCATTCATTATGGTAATGTTGAGTGGTTGAATCATGATTGAATCATTCATTATGGTCCGTGAATCACTGTGAATCGACTCATGACAAATATGAATAATTGACAAGTCTGGTTAAAAGTGTGGAACGCTTATCAACTTTAACTTTAAATATATTTCGGTAGGAAAGTTTTCATGCAAAATGTGATGAATTTACAATATATATTGGTCTCGTCTGGCGATTTCAAGTGCTAACTCCATTTTTGTGGGAAAAGGTCATTGTTTCCCTTTAATGCTTATATTAATAATGCCATTTTTTTATATCAAGAATGATCTGTGTGAATCTGTGATCTGTGTGATCTGTGTGAATGATCTCTTTCGACATTTGCGTCTGCCACGCGCTGTGGTACCACACCTATCAGAACACACCATACTAAAATCAAACTTGATTTGATGGTCCTATACATTTGTGAAAATTCGATCTCAATCGGAGCAGTGGTTGCAAAGTTATTAGCTTCCGAAAAACGTCCGTATGGGGGGTCGGGCCGGTTCGGGCTGGTTCGGGCTGGTTCGGGCCGGTTCGGGCCGGTTCGGGCCGGTTCGGGCCGGGTCAAATGTAAATTTGTCTAGTAAGTTGACGAGAAACCTCACGGGTGCTTTACGTCCGCTCGGTAATAAGGTCAATAGTTTAGGTTCCAGGGGCAACCAAAGGTCATGTTGGCATGTTCTTCCCAAACGTGGTTCGTGCATACTTTTTACCTAATAAATATAGGGAAATAATTTAAACTCCATCGTGTTTGCCTCGCCAAGACAATCCGAACCATACTTATGGTGACCGGATTGGGTCAAGTTCAAAATATGACCTCAGGTCAAAGTCATTTGGTGACCCAGGTTGGTCATGTTGCATATGGGGAGACGCATCTCGACGAGATAAACACTGTGGTATCAGTCACACATCTCTAGCTAGCACGTCTCTAGCTCTCCCGTTTGCTCCTTGCATTTCCTAGAATTTCAGGAGGCACATCCCCTCCCCAGCACGGCGCGGGTCTGGCCTAATACACTGTGCTTGGATCCATGTAAAATAAAACGCACATGCATCAGCGTTGTCATCGCCAGGAGGAAGCGAAATATAGTTCAGTAAAATTACGGCCTGGCCAGTGACCATTTATGTTACTGGACTAGTGACTAACACGAGAGTATTTTGTTTTGCTCCCTCGCGTATTTCGTAATATCTCGTAAACTACCTTCAATATCGTCCCCAAACTTTCAGTAACCGCTTTCACATCAAGCACCGCTCACTAAACGGCTAAACGTTTGACCAATGACAGACAAGGGCAAAATGTCAATGCCTCTTGCCATTTTCGCACATACTCCTATTCCGAACTCCAGACGAAACACGTTAACATTTCATTCCAACTGGCCATAAGTTCCATGAGTAGAGGTAATTCGTCTCGATTCGTCACAAATAGTCTATCCGAAGATGATGATAATTTAAACCATAGTATAAACATTTCAGGTATCGATATATATATATATATATATATATATATATATATATATATATATATATATATATATATATATATATATATATATATATATATATATATATATATATATATATATATATATATATATATATATATATATATATATATATATATATATATATATATATATATATATATATATATATATATTTATATATATATATATATAATTCTGCACCTTCAAATGGTTCCGCAAATTTGTACAGACAGTCCGTACACATTTTGGGAGGTTGGCCAACTTGTACGGACACTGTCCGTACTGTCCGTAGTGGTGGCGACACCCATGCATTCAACTTTCTAGTCAAAACTATATCTTGGAAGAACAACTGAGAGCCTTCTAGCGGTTTGCTACTCATATGTGGCGCACCTGGCGCGTTCGTTGTGCTTGTGAAGTTACTGTGGTTTGGAGGGGGCACCGTCACTGGTCGGAGGCAGACTTGTGCTTGATTCCGCTTCAGCGGAATCGATTCCGATTCCATACCAAGGCCTATATACTAAATGGATCTGATTCCTAATCCGATTCCAATATATATTTTTATAGAGGAATCTATTCCGATTCCGATTCCGGGGCACCTAAAAAGCTTGATTCGGAATCCGACGATTCCACTGATTCAGATTTGAGTCCACTCTGCATCAAAATATGCCTGATCATACATACGTATGGTAAAGATGACTCGAAGGGCACGAATAGCCATATTAAATATATTACACAGACATATTTAAGATGGCTATTTTGATACACAAATTAAAATCATTTCATGATTTTTTTAACTGAACCATGTTGCAAAATTGCGACAGTTCAAAAATTTCAAACTATAACGAAAAGAAACAAACAATATAATCTAGACATCCCTATTGGCTATAATATGATGCATGCAGATATTGCAAGCTTCTGTTGTGCAATATAATACACAGGGAAATCAATGTCTTGAAGTATTTGAGGATATTATGGAATGTATGGTACAATAAACATAAGGGGTGAATCCAGCCGCTCAGTTTGGGGGTCGTCAGAAAATCTCATTTTATCTGGTGTAAATTTGATTTGCTGTGGGGGAGGGGGGTCATGGCCCCGTGCCCCCCCCCCCTCTACCCAAATTTCGTTGCAAGACTCATAATTTAAAACAAACATAGTTTGAACAGCATGACAGCATGACGTCGAGAGCCCGATAACTGGCAAGCTCACCTGTTTTGGAGACGGCTGTGTCATAACGGTACCTGTTTTGGAGACGGTCGTGTCATAACGGCACCTGTTTTGGAGACGGCCGTGTCATAACGGTATCACACAAACGGTAGGATGTAAACAAGTAACGCCTAAGCATATATAAAATACTTTATCGACCTGAAATATGCCGACGCAAGTTCTTAAGATGATATTCAACGGACATCGAAATTAAAGTATTATTTCTTTACCCAAAGGTAGGAATGAGCCTGCTTCAAACGAGGACGTTTAGCGTCTCCGTTATCGTTGTCACAGCTATCCGTGCACCGACGAGCGGCAAATGCGCGGAACGCTAGCCTGTTGTTTACCGGGTCAGGTTTGTAACCTAATTTCACTTTTGTTACATAGGAATAGGATCATAAGACGACCAAATGACCTGTGTGCACAAATCTGGATAGCCATAACGTGGTATAACATATCACCTCCAGAAAATACGGTTTTACCAGGGGGTGTCACCTCCATAGCCGCAATGGGTCGGCCATATTGCTGCCAAATCCTTCGTGTGACGTCAAAGACTGGTAGATTGTGCAGGGGTGATAGAGAATAGTAGAAAATTGTCCCTTTTTGATGAGCAATATTTTGCAATCCTGATCCTTTTACTAGACAATTTTGTTATCAATGGATATAAAAATGTCGTTTCTATTTGAGCGCAATTTGGTGTTTTGGCCTCCAAAGCCTAGTTAATCTATAAAACTGGTCACTTCAAGTAGCACCTGATGTGATGTCACAACAGGGAAAGGGCATATCGCCAACCTTGACCGCCGATGCCTCGTGACTGTACCTAGTATATAGGGCCTTGGGTTATACATTTAGCGTTCATATGATTCTTTTCCTTTTTTTATAAAAGAATTGACGACCCACTTGGTCGCCAACTCTTATGGAGCGCCACTCGCCAGCGAACACATTGGGCATATTAGCGCCCAGGGGCCATAGCTGAAGTTTTACCGGGGTTCGAAACACGGGCTCCCCACGTTAGAGCCAGACGTCTTAAGCACTCGGCTATTACGCCCCCTTAGCGTTCGTACGATAATTTAAAGTGCTTAGTCACTAAATTATCCAAATACGATGGACTTGTAACACATACACGGAGCTACGCTACCATCACGAATATGAGCCTCTCCGCGATCTGGATGTCACTTACAGCCACGTTGTCACCAAGAGTCGTAAGTGATTCAGATGTTCGAAGGTGAAAACGATGATCATTAGAACGTTAGCCCTTTAACACAACTGAATATCTCACTGGACATATAATCTAGGAATATCTTTATCAAAATAAGAAATACAACCAGAGCTAAAACGTTACTTCAGCGAAAGTATATATGAATGTATTTGTGTAAAATATTCAACGAAGGATTTGGCATGAACTTCGTACCACAACTGGTATCACTGTCCCGGCTGGATGTGCTAAAATGGCTAAATGTGAATGCGTTTGAGGTTCCAATTTCACTCTTTCCATATGTTTGGTGACGGTGGGCGTTAATCGGCAAAGCGCACAAACAAGATGCATGCTGATCGAGTGGCAACTGGCAAGGATGTGATAGGGATCGTCTCAAGCAAAATGTGGAAAAACGAGAAAGCGTACATTTCCAGCTTTAATAACATCAATTTATAACATCCGTGCATGCTGGTAGGGTACATCCCCAGGACGACTTGGGATGAGAGGACGGAGTAGGTTGGAGGGCGCGGGTCACAAAATATCAGAGCAGGCTGCAGCTGCTCTGTGCCACGGCCGGCGGTCACGCACGTGTCCGCATGCTGTGGAGAACCAAAGCGTTACGAATGAGGCTATCACAAATTCAGCTTTGGAGACGGCTCGTCAGCGGCCGTTTGATTATCCTACTGACGTTTCCTTCTATCCTACTACGATCCTACTACGTTATAAGACACAACATTCTTGCGGAGTTGTAGGTTATTATGATTGTGTACGCCACAACGTGCTCGTACTGAAAGGAAATCGCTATATATGGAAAGGAGGGGAGGATCAGACAATGTCAGATAGCATTATACGCCATAAAAGATGCAGTAAATCCATATCTGCGTACTGGCATTTGATAAAAAATATAACGACAGTGACATCAGTGGTGTAGCAATGGTGCGTAGGCTCGCAATCCGAATACATTGCCGGTATCGGGATATTTCAGCCTGCAGCGAGTAGAGTACATGCCAGCGTTGATAACAGCGAAACGTTACCAATTGCAACTCGGTACACTGCATCTCTTGAATGGTGCTGCACATAGTCTAGACCACATTTTTCCAGATTTCCTGGATCTCTACTGATCATGTACCGACAACAGTTTGACGGATTCATCAGTCAGGGATTGTCACAAGGCAACGCAAATATTAACCCGCGCACTGCAGGGGGGGGGGGGGGGTTGATTTCCGCCCCCCCCCCCTCTGCTTTTTTAAAGATAGCGAAAAAACGGCGTCGCGCAGCTCCGCCGGGTTTTCGCACACCTGTCAGGACATCAATTGCGCACACTTTGAATAAAAAAAATAACCTAGGGTCATCTCAGGTCAGGTCACCAGACCAGGTCAAGTGACCCCACCTTAATTTTTTTGCAGTTGTGCCAAAGCCAGAGTTTTTCACCGATCAGTTTGAAACTTGCAGGATATCATGAGGGCATGCGTACTTACAATTCGTTTATCTCGGAATTTTGATATCGGTGACCTAAGGTCAGGTCAATTTCGCAACCTCCCCATAATAAGTCAATGGGGAAATATAAAAATGCTAAGGATATGTATGATATTAGTCCAATTACTTCTGAATCATGTTATTATAAGATATTCTTGATGATACAAGTGTAAGTTTTGTTCAGTGACCCCTATTGGGTCATTTAAGGTCATGCGAGGACACCATCACCTTTTGTCAATAACTCCCGACATAATGAAGATAGAGAAGTAAAACAGACATCAATGTGTTTGTCTCGTCAAGACACGTCTTCCCATATGTAACATGCCCTACTTGGGTCACCACTTGACTTTGACCTAAGGTCAAATTTGTAAGTTAACTTAACAAGATCACCATGTATATCATTCAAAGCGCCTTGACAAGATAAACACAATGACGTAAACAGTTTTCCGTTATCTTTATTGCATAAAAAGTTAATAGCGAAACATGATTTAGCGAAAAAACGTCCTTTTTCTTCTTTTTTTACCTCTGGAGCTTCAAATGTTGACCTTAGATCAAATTTGAGGACACCTTAGCGATTGCAAATTTCACTGGCTGGCGTTTGCTTTTTTCCGTTTGTTTCTAACTAGCATAGTTTCTGAGATATATGGGAATTTCTGGAGCGATGTCCTAAAACAGGAAAAAAAACTGGAAAGTTTGACTTTTGATGACCTCTGGTGACCTCAATTTTGACCTGACCTAAAACAATACTGACATACTTTCGATAGAACATGTATCAAGCCATCAAATGCCGTTTTCCGCTTCTCGCTACGTAGCGTAGTTTTCGAGATCTCAGGGGGGGTGGGGCGGGAATCAACCCCCTGCAGTTCGTGTTCGGCGCAAAGCCGGGTTAACGCAGTGCGCGGGTTAACACCTTTCCGAAGCATAACGTAACAGACCTATTGCAGTCGCTCGGCTTTACTTCGCTATTAATTATATATTAACAATTGTATGTGCAATTTTTGTTCTTTTTTATAGCAAACAGCTAAAATGCATTTTGAACAGATCAAAATGTCAACTTTTACTCCAACTGGGGGGGGGGGGCAAAAACATACTTTGGCCCCGGCTTTTTTTTTGGGGGGGGGGGGAATTGCCCATTCCCCCCCCCCCCCCCTTTCTGGATCCGCCTCTGATAAACATAACATCGCCATAAGCGAAGATCGGTGTATGTCTCCACCTAAAGAAACATAATTACTGAGCATGTCAATTGACCTTCATTAGGTAACAAATTGTCACCTAGCTTTGCTTTAGTTTTGCATGTTCAAAGGAACGAATTTACCTAAGGAAAACCTTAATTCATGGCCAAAGCGATTTTAGTGAAAGAAAAACGGAATCGCTTGAAATACACATTGATTCCGATTCCGATTCCGATTCCACAATTTTATAAATATGATTGATTCCACCTGATTATGATTCCAACCAGATGCGAACGGAATCGAATCTGATTCCGATTCCAGTCCAAATGGAATCGATTTCGGAATCGGATTTGATTCCACTGGAATCAAGCGCACAAGTCTGGTCGGAGGGGTGCCGTCGCTGGCCGGAGAAGCGCTGTCACGGGCCGGAGAGGCGCCGGCTATGGCAGGGGGGGGGGGCTCACGGGCCGGGGGGGGGGGGGGGCTCACGGGCCGGGGGGGGGGGGGGCTCACTGGCCAAGGGCGCCATCTCTGGCCGCAAGAGCGCCGTCACTGCCCGGGGTGACGCGGTCACTGGCCAAAGGGGCGCCGTTACTGATCGGAGAGGCGCCGTCACTGGCCGGAGGGGCGCCGTCACTGGCCGGGGGAGCGCAGTCACTGGCCAGAGGGTCGCCGTCACTGATCGGAGAGGAGGCGCCAGCTTTGCATTGGCGCTTTGGGTCCAAAGGACGAGGTCATGCTCTGAATGACCGTATACTCGGTACGCCACTGTCTATCTGCTCCTCACACTAAAGGAGATGTAAACACTAAACAACACCAGCGTATAAGTTCAGGTCAAAGCCGACGATACCGCTGTCAGTGAAAATGACAGTGGAATGTTGCAGTGGAATGACGGAAGACTGGCGTTAAATTTAATGAGTAAGTTTCATTGGTGACGTGTGACCGAAAGATTCTTGTTCGGTGTTTCGAATTAAGGTTTGATAACAATCTTAGCCATAGCCAACCTAAAACCCAACAAAATATTTGCCAATTAAGCATTCTTAAGTGCATGTACATCCGCGTTAATCTTAGTACAACAACTAGGTCTAGGTTGTCCAAATGCAAGCGCTCAGTGTTTTACGAAAATAAAAACCCGCAAAATATTAACTATTTGGTTTTCAACCTAGGTAAATGATGTTATATTTGATGAGATGTCCCTTACTCATCGCGTTCGGAGTGTTTGTCGTCCTTAATTGACAAAACCATTTTTTACGCTAATATAAGAACCAGCTAACATCTGCGTCCAGTTGTATGAGAAGCATTGCATGCAATCAGCTTGGCAAAGCGGCCTCGTTATCGAAGGTGGAGGGCTCAAATTTAGTTGGTATGATAATTGAAGTGTCTTCTCTCAGCAGGCAAAGAACATTTTTGATACCATCCTTACTTTGTAAGATATGTTTGGTATTGCACTGCGCCGCCGTTCACCCTAAATCAGGCGATTTCCCGAGATTTAACATAGGAAATAAATCAATATTTTTATCTTAAAATGTCTCGAGCTGCGTCGGCGGTGGTGCCATCTTTGGCAACAGTGTAGAATGCTAGAACATTGCATAATCCAACAGGATCCAGAAAACATATTTATCACTCCTTACAGTTTTGTCTGCTAGACTTCGAAATGTGCAGTTTTATACCGAAAACCCAATGACTGCAGGGCCGGACGGGCGCTCCGCCGCCCGGCGCTAGTTACGCGTATGGCACACTATGTTAGTTTCAATATATAGGTATTATTTTGCTTCTGACACTTCTGTGTACCATTCTGAGTCATTATTGGCCTTCATCAGAGGTTATATGGTCAAACTTCCGATTACGATCATTGAGCGATGTAATATATTGCAACGCTCAATTGGGTTATATTTGGGGTCGTCTATAAACGTTTTTCGCCTTCTATAGAAAGCGAAAAATAAAACAAATAAGGCGATTTTTTTAACCCGCGCCGTGCGTGCTCGGCGCCACCTTCGCCGTGGTGGTGGGGAGGGGGGGGGGGGGGGGGGGGGGGTTAGACACCCCCTCTAACTCGAAAACTAAAAGGGCTAGAAAGGCGCGGAAACAGGTGCTCGAAAGCTCTCGACAAGCACATTCGAAAGTACTTGAGGTCAAATTTTCCAGTTTTAGGACTTCGCTCCAGAAACCCCCAGATATCACAGGAACTATAATAGCTAGGCACAAACGGAAAAGAGCAATGGAAAGCTCTTGAAACATTCGATCGATAAAAGTGTCCTCATATTTTATACCAGGTCAATAGTTTAGGCTCCAGAGCTCATCAAATGTCAAAAAGGCTATGTTTTACAAAACAGTTTTCACGAATAGCTTTTTACCGAATAACGACAAGGCAATAATTTTGATGCCATCGTATTTGTCTCGTCAAGGCGCTTCGACTCATATTAGTGTTGACCAGGTTAGGTCAACTTAAAAATATGATCTCAGGTCAAGGTCAAGTGGTGACCCAAAGTAGGTCATGTTGTATATGTGAAGACGTGCCTTGGAGAGACAAGCACATTGGTGTCGGTTTCACTTCTCTATCGTCATTATGTCGATAGTTATTGACATATACCTGTTGGTGACCTCGGAAGACCTCGGCTGACCCTGTAGGGGTCACTGAACAAAAATGGCTCATATGTCATCAAGAATGGCCTATAATAACATGATACAGAAGGAATTATACTGATATCTTGCGTATCCTCAGAATAGGAAGCATTTGAATATTTCCCCATTGACTTATAATGGAGAGGTCACGAAGTTGACTTGACCCTAGGTCGCTGATATTTAAAATAAAAGATAAACAAATTGTAGATATATACAACCTTATGAAATCCTGTAAGTGTAAAACCGATCATCCAAAAACTGTGACTGTGGTACGACCACAAGTTTTTTTTGGAGGTGGGGTCACGTGACCTGGTCTGGTGACCTGACCTGAGATGACCCGTGGTATTTTAACAAAAAATAATGTGCGCAATTGATGCCCGAACAGCTGTGCCAAAAACGACGGCGCTGCGCGCCGCCGTTTTTCCGCTATCCTCAAAAATCCTGAGGGGGTGTCTAAACACCCACCCGGCACGGCGCGAGTTAAAGGACCTTCGGAAAATTTTCAGAACACGATTTTATTATATTTTTTAATACAGTTTTTTTTTCTTCAAAAATGGTCCTACATCGCGCCAATTCAGGACAGAAGGTCGTAAATTATTAATGTTATGGTGTGCGTTATTGGTCTGCGCATGCTCAGACCAGTGCTGGCACTCTCAGATGGTACGGTATATCATATATCCGCCGCATTCCTTCGCCAAAAAGTCAAATATCTTCGGCTGGAGAGTCTTTTCAGCCAAGAAAAGTTGCAAATAAGGATTTCTCAACACGGGCTACAAAACTAACAAAGCTATTTCAGTTCAAAATCCCATGTTGAAGGTGAACTATTTCCTTTAAAGAACATTGTTCCATACATATTGACGTGCGATGTCAAGAAGTCAATGGCATAGGTAATTCTTCGTTTCAACAAAGAGAGTAGTCGTTCTTTATCTTTGACAATTCAATGTTACATTATTGGTGTACCGATGCCATTTGCCTTTCATTGCCGGGCCTGAGTTCATCAGTTTAATTTTATGCTGTGCCGTAGTAATTTACTGTACCGCGGCACAGCGTCTATTAGGCTCACGGACTTACTGCCATCTAGTGGGTAAATAGGAAACTGTTAGTTGCTTCTTTTATGCAAAGATTTATAGGGCATTCGATGTCTTCTGCCTGAGTGTCGGATCTCAGTCTCAACGGGTCATTTTTCAGAAGCGGTAAAATACACATGTGTATTGTGTAGTGAGGTGCCACATCTCAAATCAATGTGAAATGTCGCTACGCGATACAATAGCACACAGATATCTTCGTCCGTTTATCTTCATATTTCTTTTTTCCTTTGAGATAAAAAAATATGTCATGTTTCTCCATCGTCTGAGCATAATCTCATTTCAGTCATGCAATTACTTAACCTACAGCATATTTGATCACCTACCTATACAAACAAATTCATAATCAATGAATACTACATACCAGGGCTGCGGAGTCGACAGAATTTTAGCAACTCCGACTCCGGTCTGAAAAAATCGACTACGACTCCGACTCCAACTCCAACTCCGACTCCGGCCTATATCCGTTCTCCAACCGCATGCTAGAAAGCAATGTCTGCAATTCTATCTATTTTTTTCTCTCGTTTGTCTTTATTCTAAGCAATATGGAGAACAATGCTACGCCGCCCGAGCACGGGCGCGGCGTACCTGCCGCGCGTCCAGCCCAGTCGCGCTCGCCTGCAGGCTGCGGAACCCGCGAAACGGGCACCGAGCGGCGAGCGCAGCCAGCCGCCGCCGGCCCAGCTCGCAGCAGCTGGGCTGCATCCCCAGCTCGTTCCAGCTCGTCTTCGCTGGAGCCGCTGCTGCTCCCGGATCCTACGCTGTTTTACAGCTGGTCAGTCAGTACACCGCTCTCCGCCGCCTCGCCTCAAGCAACCAAGTCTACCAGTCAGGGGTGTGGATTTCCAAAAATAATTGGGGGTGCTCAAAGGCGGATGTAAACATCGTTTACATCGGATGTAAACCCACTTCAACGCCATCATTGTCTGACTGTGCCAGGAATAGCCCCTTAGGCTTCGGCCATGTATAGGGGACGGCTACTACGAGGTCAATAAATACATCAATCGTGCCATGCCCTTAAACGACTGAAATAGGCCACACATTGCAATTTTTCTGATTTGTTAAGGAAATCTAAACAACTTTTAAAAAGTCAAGTTTGTTTTAACCCCCCCCCCCCCCCCCTCCCTCCTGAGGAATATTGGGAATATCTATAAAAAAAACTACTGCAGATATCGCTGCCAAACATTCAGTACCTTTTGCGCATCATTTGTACACCTTTTATGCAAAAATGAAGCAATTTCGTCAGATTTGTTTTTCTCTCGAGATATAGGAATTTACTGACATTACTACACACGATTTTGACACAAAAATCAGTTAAACTTTGCCAGGCCGTACAAATGCCACATTTGAAGAAAAATGCAATAAAAAACGTTAAAAGGAAAAAAAATTGCAAGGGCTACAAACCAGCTATCTCGAAATTTGGAAATGTGATTTTTTTACCCCCAAATTTCATTTTTGTTAAATGCCCACAAAATCAAATTTTTCAAAGATATTAAAAACCCGGAATATATGTCAGATAACATATGGGCAACTAACATAACAAATTTAAAAATGATGTCATTTTTTTTTAAAGACTTATGGCATATAAAGTATGGGTAAATCAAGACTTCATATTTTGAAATTGCGTTCTTTGGCTTTTATTGAACAGATACAGACAAATAAATGCCAGCACTGTATTGCTGAGACAGAACTGATATAGAAACATACCTATTTCATTTATATTTATCAATTACAATTTTTGACCTTCAGAGACCTGAAGGATATATATATATATATATTTATATGTATATATATATATATTTATATATATATATATATATATATATATATATATATATATATATATATATATATATATATATATATATATATATATATATATATATATATATATATATATATATATATATATATATATATATATATATATATATATATATATATATATATATATATATATTATATATATATATATATATATATATATATATATATATATATATATATATATATATATATATATATATATATATATATAATATATATATATATATATATATATACATATATATATATATATATATATATATATATATATATATATATATATATATATATATATATATATATATATATATATATATATATATATATATATATATATATATATATATATATATATATATATATATATATATATATATATATATATATATATATATATATATATATATATATATATATATATATATATATATATATATATATATATATATATATATATATATATATATATATATATATATATATATATATATATATATATATATATATATATATAAATATATAAATATATATATATATATATATATATATATATATATATATATATATATATAATATATATATATATATATATATATATATATATATATATATATATATATATATATATATATATATATATATATATATATATATATATATATATATATATATAATATATATATATATATATATATATATATATATATATATATATATATATATATATATATATATATATATATATATATATATATATATATATATATATATATATATATATATATATATATATATATATATGTATATATATATATATATATATATATATATATATATATATATATATATATATATATATATATATATATATATATATATATATATATATATATATATATATATATATATATATATATATATATATACGTGTATCTGTGTATCTGTATCTGATAACTTGACAATAACTTCACGTAAATGAAGTCAGGTGGTAAAATGACTATCACTATCAAATTCTACGCGTGAAAGCATCCATAAAACATGTGCTGCTGACTTTCGTAGATATTTTGTGTATAGTGACCTTTTGTGACCAGACCTTGACCTTGATCTTTTCCAACAATCTCAATTTATCTCATGTGGGATGTGTATCATACCTTTGACATCACTTTGAGTGATCATGGGCGCCATCAAAAGCTATGGATTGGAAGTATGGTCCATAAACTAAAATACCTCGATTTTGACGTTTGACTTGAGCGTGACTGACAAGCGACCTTAATTTGAAATTTTAAGCGTGTGTTAGGTTTATCTCATTAAGCGCTTTATAATGCCGCCTTGCGCGTCCCGCTGCGATCATTGGTTCGGAAGATACCAGGGGGGGGGGGGCTAACAAAAAACCCAGTGAGTCGTGTTACAGAAAATACCCAGTGACTGCCGAGTTAAAGGGAATAGTTCACCTTTAACATGGGGTTTTGGACTGAGATAACAGATTTGTAGAGCAGATCTAAAAATGGTTTGTGGTGAAAGAATTACCTCTCTACGTTAAGTAATTTCGACACAGGACTAGTGGGCCCGATTTCAATCCCGCTGTTCCGGGCCACGATCTGGGAATGAACGCTCGCCGCCGCGAGGCCGGAGGCAGGTACACTCTCTGGCACGTAGTCTCTGGTCACGACGCCTCGTTAATATCCGCTCAGCCGCCCGGGCGGCGCGGCGGCCCCTTATCAGAGACTGTACTTGGCGTCAGGCGGAGCGGGGCGGAGCCAGAACGCCAGCTGCTATCGTACGATTTCTCGTGAAATAGAAAG
>JAXIVJ010014735.1:5000-33565 GCA_036785665.1 Chirona hameri
TACATATAATTGTGTTTCAAGAATTCAGTTAGCTTGTTACAGGGAATATAACACCTTGGGAAAAGTACGTGGAATGATGGAAAAGAGTGTCCTGATTACGGTTCTGGCATTCGTTTTTGCTAAAAAAAAGTAGCAATTTGTTGCATTTTGAAAAAGATTCATATTTTTACATGTGACGCCACAAGAATCTTCGTCACCAAAACAAGTTGTGACGTCATACCGGCAAAAGTGTATTCTTGAATCAGAATATATAAACAACACTAACAACCTCGTTCGCTGGGTCGCGACTCGCGAGTAACATTGGTTGCGATTGAAAATGTGTGAATGTTTGCACTATGGCCTTGTATAAGTGGAGTTGGAGTGGCTATGCGAGAACACATACCCATACATATGCATGTGCATAAATAAATGTGATATACCTACCCATAAATGTGTTTATATGTGTGAAGGGAATGGAGACGTCTCAAGTAGTTTACTGAGCGAAATGCCATCGAATGTCGGTATCACTACTCGCAATTCCCAGTTTTTTTGTACTTGTTAACTCCACATATCCCAACTTTTGGAACTTAAGTTTAACTAGATATTGACGAAGTGTCATTATTTTTCCTCAAGGTTACTGATGTAATTAACCCGGCATTTACTGGGGTCCTCAGCTGAACGCCATTGACTGGGGGGTGGGGGGCGTTAAACGCCCTCCCCCCCTCCCTGGTTATCTTCCGAATCAATGATCGCAGCGAGACGCACATTCGAAAGCTCTCAATGAGCTGAATCATAGCATGAATCATGAATCATGAATCATGAATCATGAATAAAGCATGCTCACAAGTTTCAAAGTGAGGTCAAATGTCAGATGACGGTCAGGTCAAAGGTCAAAATCGACATATTTTAGTTTATGGGCCATACTTTCCAGTAAAAGCCATCGATTACGACCATGATTACCCAAAGCGCTGCCAAAGGTATTATACACATCCCGCATGGGCGAAAATGAGATTGTTGGCAAAGGTCAAGGTCAATGTCAGGTCACAGAAATTCACTATGCGCAAAATATCTACGAAAGTCATGCAACACATGTTATATGGGTTATTTGCCACGCAGAATTCGATAGTGAGAGTCATTTTAGCAACTGAATTAATTTACGTGAAGTTATTGTCCAGTTCAGGTCAAATTCAGGTCACTGAGGGTCAAAATTTGAAATTGATAAATATAAATCAAGAAGGCATGTTTATGGACCAGTTTTCCCTCAGAAATATAATGATGTCATTCATTTGCCTGTATCTGGTCAATAAAACCCCCAAAACGCAATTTCAAAATATGACGTCATGAGTTACCCATACCTTAGATGTCATAAGTCAGTCCAAAATAGAGATATCTTTTTGAAATTTGGCATAATAGTTGACTATGTATAGTTATCTGACATATTTTCCAGTTTTTGAATATTTTAGAAGAATTGTATTTTGTGATAATTTCCCCCAAAAAAAAGTGTTTTTGTTTTTGTTTTTGGGGGTCAAAAACTATAATTTAAAAACAAATCCGAGATAGCTGGTTTGTAGCCCTTGCAATTGGCTATCTTCTGGAGTTTTTGATTGCATTTTGCTTTAAATGTGGTATTTGTACGGTCTGGCAAAATTTAGCTGATTTTGGTGTAAAACTCGTGTGTAGTGACGTCACTAAATTCGCTATAACTAAAAAAATGTTCGACGAGATTTCTTCATTTTTTCACAAAAGACGTAACCATAATTTATAAGAAGGCAACCCAAGTTTTGCGTTGATAGCGCTATTATTTGTTCAGCTATTGCGAAAATTAATCAGGACGCCCCCCCCCCCCCCCGCAGTCAATGGCGGGTTAATTATCAAATTAGTTATTTTCGGACTTCGCTGAGGTAAAGATTAGGTGAAACCATATGCCATGGGGGAATTTGATGCCAGGGAAGGTGTGATAAGGGAATTTGATGCCACCTAATCTTTACCTCAGCGAAGTCCGAAAATAACTAAGTTGATAATGAATTACAGAAGTTAAACTACTTAAGTGAAACGCATCTCACACTACTCGCCTCGCTGATCTAATTTTCACGCTCCTACTTAGGGACTGGGTAGGTTGAGCATTACATCACCTAAACTCAGAACTCCAGCCTCGGGCGAACAGAGTGGGGGCCGGCTATCAAACGCTTCACGGGGTGTGGTGTGGCAACTAGACCGCAAATACCACCAATGCGGAATGCCTTGATCACAACCCTTTTCATATTATGCCAAGCGTCGAAAAGGTTGTGAAAAGAACGATGCCTCGATAACAAGGAACGATCTATGTCCTCTGTTTACTTCGATGTTGTGTCTATGGAATTTGATGCCACCAAATTAGTGTGTCATTCTGTCTCTGTGATTATTGTCATGCTCGGGTCGCAGCGTGACGCTCCATTTCGTGACACCTTTGAAGAAAATGGTGTATGCTTGAAAAATAATGGCTACGGCCCTTGCATTTGCCACTTGATATGTGCCTTCCAATTATATATGCCTGCATCACATTGTACGAAACTACGCAGTTTATCACACCTTTCCAATACTTAGCCTATCCAATACTTAGCCATCAGTCGCTTCCGCATCAACAAAATAAATGTCAAATTTATGATTTGTGCAAACGCGCGCAGGTATTAATACATCGTCTATCAATATGCCAGATGGTGAAAGCTACTTAAAGAAGCTACTGGGAATATACAACTAACAACCACAATAAAGCAAGGAACAAGATAATCTTTCAAATAAAATATCACAATAACCAGCGGGGCCGAAGCTCTTCCAAAAACGTTGAGGACAAAATTGCACACAAGCTGGCTAATAATTAAAAATGTCTTTAGCGTAAGAATGCTTTCAATTATGGAAAGAGTTGATGCGGCCAAGCGCAGGTGAGGCAACAGGGGCGAAATTTATTTTACACTTGGTGGGGCCGCTGCCCCACCAACATTGGTTTTTGCCCTACCAACATTTATTTTTTCCCCACCAACTTTAAAAGAAGCTGGAGCTGGCCAATGTGCTTGCACGAGTAACATAAACTACTTCTGACATATCTTTAAAACAGCGCTGGGAAACCCTAGTTGTGTGTCACCGTTGGGATTCTGAAGCCAGAAGTTTGTCACCAGTTTTTTTCTACAATTTTTCAACTTTTCCAAGACAAAACATTTTATACTGACAGACATAGGTGTCGATTTATATACTTTTGGGGTGGCCCTCGCCCCTCCCCCCCCCAATGTTGAGTTCGGCAATAGTACCATCGGCCCCCAATGGTACCCGTTCGGCCCCTCAATGTTTTTGGCCGCTGGCGGATCAAATAAGGGGCAAAGCGGCCAAGCCTCCCAAACCACCTGAAATGGGCAACAAATTGACACGTTTCCTATTTCAAAAGAAAGTCTACGCAGCTTTTACTAAGACAAGTTGGTTTTAAATACCCCTTTAGGTATAAAGATGCGAAATCCGGTGAATTTTGAACATATTTGCAATGTTTTATTGTTAGGGCATTTTTTCGAAGAAATGTTTTGGTATTTATTTATTTTAAATTATTTGTTAGGGGTCAAAAACCAAAGTTTTCACAAAACCGGGAATCCATTTTGTAGCCCTTGCCATTTGCTTTTTTTCTGACGTTTTTGTTTATTGCATTTTGCTCCAAATATAGACTTTGTATCTTCTCTTAAAGTTTAGCTGATTTTTGTATTCGCCAAACTCGTGTGTAGTGACGTCACTAAATTCGTTATATCTCTATTTTTGTATCGACAAAATTTCTTAATTTATGCACAGAAGACGTAAAATTGGTGTAGGAGAAGGTACCCACAGTTTCACGTTGATATCGCTGTTGGTTTTTGAGCTATTGCGAAAATTCGTCGGGGGGAGATATTTGCCCCACCCCCAGTCAATGGCAGGTTAACATTGCCGTTTTACTAGGTAAGGGTTCCAAGTAAGAACTCGGGCCTTCTGGCGGATGCTGACCGGCCCAAAACGTTGGTTTTAGGGGCCATCCGACAGAATTCCAAAACTCATGAGATTTTCTTTGTTTTTGCATTATGAATTGATTACAAATACTGTCCTTGTACAAGTTGTCTCGAATTTATTTAAAATGTGTGAATTTTCAGCCGATTTTGGTGGTTTCGGCAAAGCCATGGCACTGATAGGCTCCCCTTGGATCCGTCCCTGTTCGGACACTGGCGGATCCAGGGGGAGGGGGCATCAGGGGCAAATACCCCCCCCCCCCCCCCACACACACACACACAGGAATCTAGTGGGATGGCATTCAATACAAGTATGCCCCCCCCCCCCCGCGCGTTCCTAATTTATCCTAACATCGTAAAAATTGTCTTTGCAGCAGTCAAAATCCAGCTATTCACAGTACAAAACGGGAAATTTCGCGCCGCTTCGCGGCATGACACAACTTTTGCAATTGCTTATATAAATTTGGAAAATGGGAAAATGAATTAAATTAAGTGTCTGGCAGAGGCTCTCTTTGGCGGTAATTTCTGGCACTGGTGGATCCAGGGAGGGGGGCATGAGGGGAAAATGCCCCCAAGGAATCTGGAAGGGGCATTCAATACAAGTATGCCCCCGCGCGTTCCTTGCACTGAAAGTGAAAAACAATTTGTGTATTTGTTGATTTGCTTTCATCGCCAACAGTCATACTCCACTGACAGGCGAAGTCAAAAAGATAAAAGACATGAGACACAACACATATATCACAGCCTAAAGTCGTTCTAAAAGTAGAAGATGAATGACATGATGAACGAAGTGATGATGACTATACGGTTAAAACGTACCCGATCACGATAGCTCTAAAAACGACAAAACTGTCATGAAAGATGTCTGCGTTCAAATGGCTGGACAAGAAAACATTCATGGCTTTAGGGATCCTGCAGAACATCTCTGATTCGATAGTTCTGACTCGAGCTCGAGGCACGGCGAACAGGGTGAGGGTGCGGGTCGATCGAGGCGGCACGTACAGAGGAAAAGAGTTGAGCAGAACCTGAGAGTCCACTCTCCCCCGCAGAATGTTCCTCAGGAAGAGCATGTCATGCTGCACTCTGCGTTGTGCTAAAGATGGAACTTTGAAATGGAGCAGAAGGCTACCATAAGAAAGAGAACTCGTTTGTCCGGAGGAAGTGTGAGCTAGCAGCCAAATGAGGAACTTGTGCTGCACTCGATCGACCCACACCTTGTGGGAGTTGGCCACCCCCGCCCAGACCACGCTGCAATATTCTCAAATCGATCGCACATTCGCGAAGTACGCAGCCAGTACTGCGCTTCGGTTGAATTTTGACTTGCTGGTACCTACTTGGAAAGAGCGGATAAGGAGGCCGAGTGCCTGGTTGGCCCTGCTGACAGTACCCGATACATGTGGTGCGAAAGTTAATTTGCTGTCCAGCGTTACACCCAGGTCCCTGATCTTACTTACATGTTCCAGCTCTGTTCTAGCGATAAAATACTTGGTCTGGACGGGTGCACGCCTGAGAGTCATCGAAACTATTTGCATTTTGCAGGGTTGAGAGCCAGTCCCCATCTGACGGACCACGCTGCCAGATGGCTAAGATCCCTCTGCAGCAACAGTCCCTCAGCTGGAGAGGTGATTTTACGGAAAATGTTGACATCATCGGCATACAGAAGGCAGCCGGATTCCATTTGGCTCGGTAGATCGTTAATAAACATCGAAAAGAGAAGGGGAGCCAAAAGTGATCCTTCTGGAACACCGGAGATAACCGGTTGTCAGTCGGAGGTTTTTCCGTTGACGATAACTCTTTGGCGTCTATCGGACAGATACGAAACGAACCATTTCAGTGCGAGCTCCTTCAAATGGTAGAAGTGTTTTAACTTGTGAATGAGAAGCGCATGGTTGACGCTCTGAAAAGCGGCCGAATAATCAGTGTAAATGACGTCCGTCTGGTATCCGTCCGATATGGCCTCCCACGCGTGCTTAAGGTAAACACTTAGGTTCGTGCTGCACGAACGCCTAGGAATAAAACCAAGCTGCTGCTGGCTCAAAACCGGTGATACGTGATAAAACAGCTCGTCGAACACAACACGCTCCAATATCTTCCCGAAGAGAGGAAGCAGGGAAATAGATCTGTAGTTTGAAGGCTCTTTTTTCGCCTTTCTTGTATAATGGTATAATGTTTGCTCGCTTCCATCTCTCAGGGAAGACACCAGACATGGCCGAGAGGTTACAGATCTTAGTGAGCGGTACGACTAATTCATCCGCGCACTCGATGATCATGCGAGCACTGATGTCTGTCCCGCATGCCTTATTGGGACTAACCATCGCCAGCGCAGCTCGCACAGCCGCCTCCGAGACATGCAGCTGACTCATTGTCTCAATTGGGAATGCCGGTGCATCAGGGAAGCTTTGCACAAGCGGATCGGTGAACTTGACGGCAAATGCCTCGTTCAGAGAGTCCGCGCGATCCAAGTCATCCGACACAAGTGCGCAATCCGAGTTATACAACACTGGCGATATGCTAGATTTCTTTGTTATACATGTCAAAAATGACCAATAGCGCTTTGGGTTTGTTTTAAAGTCATCGGTGAGGTTTCGCAAATATTCAAAATACTTAGAGCTAGATACAGATTTAAAAGCATGTCTCTTGTCCGTGAACTCCGCCTGGACCGCCCCAAACGATACTGTTTTTTTGTTTAATGTATCACTAACAGATCTTGTATATCACCTGCGCTGCGTGCGACTGACGGTGGAATTGTGACAAAGGATCAGAACCGTGCTGAGCTGTTCAACGATGCATTCGCCGCGAAATTCACTAACCCTGCTATTGATGTTGTACCGGACGCACCTGTGTACCATATCGACGCTTTATCACAACTGCATGTATCCGAAGCCACCGTTCGAAATGCCCTAAAATCTGTACCAGCCACCAAGGCCAGACACCAGACAATATCAGCGCGCGTATCATCGTTGAGTGCGCTGATGAACTAGTGATCCCTATTACCAAGATATGCAATGCCTCGATCAAGTCCGGCGTCTTTCCAAAGAGATGGAAGCAGGCGAATATCATTCCAATTTTCAAGAAGGGTGAGAAAAAGTCCCCTTCAAATTATCGTTCAATGTCCCTGCTTCCTCTCTTCGGAAAGATACTAGAGCGAGTAGTCTATGACGAACTACTTCGGTACGTGTCACCTGTCCTGTGTCATGATCAGCATGGTTGTATCCGCCGCCGTTCGTGTGTTACTAACCTTGCTGTCCATCTTCGAACAGCGTGGGAAGCCATATCGGACGGATACCAGACGGACGCTATATATACAGATTAATTGGCTGCTTTTCAAAGCGTTAATCACTCGCTTCTCATTCATAAACTAAACCATACTATCATTTGAGGGATTTTGCCTTAAAATGGTTTGTCTCGTATCTGCCCGATAGGCGTCAGAGGGTCATCGTCAATGGCAAAACCTCCGACTGGAAACCAGTAACGTCTGATGTTCCAGAAGGTTCTCTTTTGGCTCCACTTCTCTTTTCATTATTCATCAATTACTTACCACTTGAAATTCAGTCCGGTTGCCTTCTGTACGCAGATGACGTCAAAATATATCGCAAAATTACTTCCCCATCTGACGGACTACTGCTGCAACAGGATCTCGATCGTCTGGCAGTCTGGTCCGCCAGATGGGGACTAACTCTGAATCCCCAAAAATGCAAATCATTCACTATGACCCTCAGGCACGCGCCCGTCCAGACAATATATTTTATTAGCCGTTTTCACGAAGGATTTTACGTTTGGGGCGATTGGGGCGTTTGGGGTAAATGGGTTAATAGCTCGTAAGAACACGGTCTTTCCCGGTGATTGTTGGTATCAATCGCAACTTTATGAAGTAATACATTTTTCTGGAAATTCCATTTTAACGATAACACCATAGTTTACTTAAAATTAACAATTTCATCTTAAACTAGCTTTGGTGACGGCTGTGGCGGTTTGGGGCGTTTGGTGCGACTCATCTTGCTCGAATCCCGGAAGTGCAGGGTTCGGGAAATGGTCATATTTTGCAACGACATGGTTTTTAGGAATAATATATTATTTCAATGAAAACTAGATGAATTAGTCCATTCATAAGTTCAGTCATATTCCCTTTTGAAAGAAAGGATTAATGATAATTGGCGATTTCGTTTTGATCATTTGTTGTAAGATGACGGGAATGCTGGCTTCAGCTCTGCGCTGGCTCTGCGCAGGCGCCGCCAACCGGTTACCATGGCGACGGGCCGGCCAGTCGCCTGAAGTCACGTTGCACACGTGGCTCCGGCGCCGGCCGGCTGGTCACCATGGCGACCAGCCGGCCGGTCGCCTGACGTCACGTTGCGCATGCGCAGAGCCGTGGTCTGCGCCCAGCAATGGCGTCCGTTTAATCTAGAGCAGCCGTTTTTGAGTGTTCAGTACCAGTGGCTGCAGAAAGCTCGCATGTTTCATAGGTTTATAAGTGTTTTTTCTGAGGTCTTTTCAGCTTTTTGTGAGATTCATCAATTAATCAATTAATCAAATAAAAAATATTTGGTGTGAATTGAAATGCGTAAGGATTGTTCCGGTTTTCGGAAACCAACGAAGTTATCGCTCTAAATTGGACGATCTCAGCGGGACGGAGCGACGTTGAATTCCGGTCTGTGTATGCTTTTGACATTGTATTGCATTTTTCATCATAATGCTATATTTCTTTGTCATTAATATCTTCAATTTTTCCCTAACTAACTGTCAATTGCGTATTTTATTTAATAAAAGCCAGTATACTGTATACTTTTTACCCTCTTTTTAGGGCGCTTTCGGTATGTTTTGTAGAAGGAACTAACACAACCCAAAATTGCCAGATTTGCTCCTGAATTTGAATATTCAAAGCAAACTAACGGGAAATATTGCATTGTAAGAGCATATACTTATTCATGAATTCATAAAATTGCGATTGATACCAAAAATCAACGGGAAAAGACGTGTTCTTACAAGCTATAGACCCAATCGCCCTAAACGCCCAATTCGCCCCAATCGCCCCAAACGCCCCAATCTCCCCAAACGCAAAATCAATCGTGAAAACGGCTATTAGTGCTACAAAACTCGAGCACGTTGGAGAAATTCGCGACTTGGGCATCATTCTCGACACCAAACTTACATTTGCTCCCCAGGTCACAAATGTTGTCAGAAGGGCCAATAGATCGCTCTGACTACTAATTCGCTCTTTTCAAACCGGTTCTCATGGTTCAAAGTTTAACATGAACGCTCTACTGTGCGCTTACTTCTCCAACGTACGCTCAATTTTAGAATATGGTAGCGTGATCTGGGCGGGCGCGGCTGATACCCACACAGTGCGGGTCGATCGAGTTCAACGCAAATTTATAATTTGGCTTCTAAATAGTACTTGCTCTGGTTATACCACTTCTTTAGTATACTCAGACTTGTTACAACACTTCCTGATACCTTCTGTATCAGCTCGTAGGATTCAGCATGATCTATTGTTCATCAGGAACATTTTCCACTCGAAATTAGATTATCAAACTTTGTTAACAAGCTTTTCACTTCATGTACCAGCTCGATCGACCCGCACTCACAAGCTGTTACACGAGATCTGCCCCCGCGTTAGCACCGTGAAGGGCAGTCTACTCTGCAGGGTACCTAGGCTAGTCAACTCTTTTTTTAAACAGCGTCCCAGAGGTGGATTTTCTTGTAGATCATTTTAAAACTTTTAGAAAACATGTCATCACTTATATAGCATCTCAGTAACTCGTCTTTTACGGTCGCTGTGTTTATCAGTTCATTTTGTATTGTTTAAACTATTTATATCTTACTAATGTTTCGATGTACTTTATAGAGTGATCGTGTTATCGGTTTTACTAGCCGTTTTCACGAAGGATTTTGCGTTTCGGGCGATTGTGGTGTTTGGGGCGTTTGGGGCGTTTAGGCGATTGGGGCGTTTGGAGTAAATGGGTCTACGGCTCGTAAGAGCACGGCTTTTCGCGGTGATTTTTGGTATCAATCGCAATTTTATGAATTAATGTATAAGTATATGCTCTTACAATTCAATATTTCCCGTTAGTTTGCTTTGAATATTCAAATTCTTGAGCAAATCTGGCAATTTTGGGTTGCGTTAGTTTCTTCTACAAAATATACCGAAAACGCCCCAAAAGAGGATAACAAGTGTACTAAATAATCAGCTTTGATTAAATAAAATATGCAATTGACACTTAGTTAGGGCAAAATTGAAGATATTAATGACAAAGAAATATAATATTATGATGACAAATGCAATCAAATGTCAAAAGCATAGACAGGCCTTAATTCATCGTCGCTCCGTCCCGCTGAGATCGTCCAATTTAGAGCGGTAACTTCATTGGTTTCTGAAAACCGGAACAATCCTTACTCATTTATTTAAGCAACGAATCACACCAAATGCTCTTGATTTGATCAATTGATTAATTGATGAATCTCATAAAAAGCTGAAAGAACCTCAGAAAAAGCACTTATAAACCTATGAAACATGCGGGCTTTCTGCAGCCACTGGTACCGAAAACTCAAAAATGGCTGCTCTAGATTTTTTTTTTAACCCGGACCGGCCTATAGCCATTTCCCGGGTTTGGGAAAATTACTTCTGGCAATTTGCCAGGCAAAGAGTTACGTTAATCGGTTTATGTGAACCCGAGCAAGCAAGGGAATAGGGTAGCTATTTTACGTTAAGTGAATTGTTCAAAGTAAATCTAAAGTCTATCTTACGTTAAGTATTTCGTTCAAAGTCAAAGTTAAAATAAAACACGAGACACATACATACACAATATATTCCATACACACACAGACACACTAGAAACGATTCTAATGAAAAATAAAATAAAAGAATAAGCACAAAATTAACTAATTAGGCGGGGCGGGTGACAGGCCCAGGTCGATCTGGTCAGTGGTTGTGTGGGTGCTCGGAGTGTGCTCAACATAACTTCTACTGCGGCCGGTCCCGCGGGGGTGCAATTCTCTGCCGTCAAATGGTTTTGAATATACACTCCCGGGAACCGTGTGCAGCGAGTTATGTCGTCGTACCTTGGAGCACACTCCAGATCAGATCTGGTGTGCCAAAATCGGATCTAGTGTGGTAGTGTAGGTGCTCTGAGTGTGCTATAACTGCCGCGACACGGTCCTCAAGCGTGTGCAGCGAGTTATGTTGCAAGATCTGGCCTCTATCTCAGGTATTAAGAGCACACTCAGGATGTGTGTGTGTGTGTGTGTTTGATAGTGTTATTGTAGGTCAGTGCGATGCCGTGAGCGAGAGCCTAATCGCACTACCGGCCCTTGCACTGACCAAAGACCAAGCAATGAAGGTGTGGGGGTGTGATAGCAAGTGTTAGGTGATGCCTGTCGACCAGAAGCTCCCTGGGCCTGGGAATAATATAATACAAATAATATAAAATAAAATAAGATAGTATATAGTTGAATAAGTAGAATTGTGTAATGACCTATTGTGTAGTGTATTCCGCCGGGAAAAGTCCTAATTAATAAAAAAAACGGAGCCTAGCCAAGGGGAAAACCTGTGCGTTTTGCCAAATTGCACAGTAAAACCCCATGTTATTACGTTATATAAATATTTCTAATCGTGTTGTATGAAGAAAATCATAAAGAAGTGTGATTAACTCGGGATGGGAGTCACGAAGTAAAAAAGTTTGCGAATACCGCACCGCAGTGCATCATCGGCATCTGTGATCAGGGGCGGGTGTTCAACTACTCGGCTCTGGCAAGAGCGGAGTAGAGGGGAGAGGAGGGTTGGGAGGAGCATTACGTTAAGAAATGAACAACGAATTCCAATGGAACCCTTCGTTGCGCGACTGATTTGGCAGGGAATCATGCCGCTGCCAACGCGAAAACCGCACATCCACCACCGGCGTCCCATCGCAGAAACCCCCCGCCAAGTCAGCCACGCAACGAAAGGAACCCAAATTCGCCGCGCGGCCGGTCCGGCAGGGGACCTCCGCAACAAGACACCGGCAGTCAACACGCAACCCCACGTCGGCAGCAACATGATTTAACAGGGAGTTAGAAATAACTTAATGAAGTAGTTTATTGGAGGTGTTTTTGTTTATTAATATTTCCTATTCATGAACCTTCTCAGCCGATTAGCAGCTGTGTAACGTGGGACGGGGTGGATACTGCACCGCAGCGCAGCGGACACCGCACCGCAGCGCAGTGGAGTGGACACTGCACCGCAGCGCAGCGGCCACCGCACCGCAGTGCAGCATCGGCATCTGTGATCAGGGGCGGGTGTTCAATTACTCGGCTCTGGCAAGAGCGGAGTAAAGGGGAGAGGAGGGTTGGGAGGAGCGTTACGTTAAGAAATGAACAACGAATTCCAATGGAACCTTTCGTTGCGCGACTGATTTGGCAGGGAATCATGCCGCCGCCAACTCAAAACCGCACATCAACCATCGGCGTCCCATCGCAGAAATCCCCCGCCAAATCAGCCACGCAACGAATAGAACCCTTCGCCGCGCGGCCGATCCAGCAGGAGACCCCCGCAACAAGACACCGGCAGCCAACACGCAACCCCCACGTCAGCAGCAACATGATTTAACAGGGAGTCAAAAATAACTTAATGAAGTATTTTATTGGAGGTGATTTATTGTTTCCTGTTTGTGAACCGTCTCAAATTGCGGCGGTAGCGGTTACGCTCAGGAGAGCTGGAGGGGGAGGGACTCTCCTGTCTCTTTGACCTTGAAGGCAAGGCAGGGCGGGAGAGTGGCCGGGATGGCGGGGAGGGGTCGAACTCTCTTCAGGGAGCCGGGAAGGGGGGTGGGGGGAGGGGAGGGATGGCGGGGAGAGGGTCTGACTGTCTTCAGAGAGGGGAGGAGAGTGGGAGTTTTGGACTTGGCGGGTGACGGCTCTGATTAGAGAGGCGTCTGTCTCTCCCTCGGTCGAGTCGTCAGAGTCCTCCTCAGAGGACTCAACCGGGGACCCGGGGTCCAGAGGGGGCCCGGCTGGGGACTCCGCCAGAGATTCGGCGGGGGTGGGAGTGGGTGCCGCTGGGGCACTGCCAGAGTCCAGAAGGGACTCGGCTGAGATGGGGTGGGACTCGGCCTGCTCTGCCGTCGGTGGGTGTGCACACTGCCGCTGTGTCGGGGCAGGCGGTGGCACCGGTGGGGTGGACCCACTTAAGGTCTGACGGGGGGCATGGGTGGGGTTCGGTGGGATGGGGGCAGCAGGGGCCAGACGCTGGGGGCCAGCGCTGGGATGGGAGGTGGGGTGGGGGAGGGGCCGCCTTGCGGGCCCGGGTCTTTTCGGCGGCTGCCACTCGGGCAGGGCAGTCGCGGAACCATGCGGGGTGGGAACCCGCACGACACGCAGCGAGTGGCTGCGGTGTCGCCACCGACACATTTAGTTGTGTCGTGCGTCTCGGCGCACTTCCCGCAGATGGACTGGCGGGCGTGGCACTGACGCTGGTGGTGGCCGAACCGCCAGCAGGCTCGACACTGCAGTGGCCCTTGGGTCCACTCCTTGACTGCGACTACTATGTAGCCGCAGTAGATGCGTTCCGGGAGCTGTAAGCCCCGGAAACGCAGCCGGACCATGGGGTTGGGGCCTGGTCGCTTAGACCGCATCCGGACCACTTCTGTCACCCCCTGAGTCACGAGCTCTTGGAGGAGCACGGACTCGGTCAGATTGCTGACTTCGGGGCACAAGATGAATCCCTGACAGGAGTTCATACGGTCGGGGGCCGTCACCTCACAAGCCTTGTCCAGGAAAGACGGGATGGCTAGGAGGGTGGCCGTCTGCTGGCCAGACAGGGTCTGAACCAGCAGAGCGCCGGAACGGATGGAGCGCGCGCTGGCCACCTCTCCGCAGAGGGCGACCAGTTGGCGGCGCACCGCGAACGGGTTGAAGTGCCGCATGTGCACTCCGTCCTTCCTCTGAATGAGGAGGAGAGCAGGCCCGTCGGGTGGGGAGGTGTTGGGGGGGGGGGGGGGAGCCAAGCACCGGGTCGGTCCGGGCGAGGCTCCTGAGGGAAGCCCCCGGACGGTCCAGGGGGACCGTCCGGGGAGGCTCGGGGCCGCGCGCCGGGACGGGAGGGGAGAGACTCCTGAAGGGGGTCGGGCGGGTCGGGGGGACGGAGGGGTGGGGGGGGGGGTCGCCATGACCGGAGGAGGGAGGGGAAAGTTAAGACAAGAACCTAAGTTTTACGTTAATCTGGCACACACGTCGGAGCGTGTTGCCAGCTGCAATTAATCTAAAGAATGAAGCGGATTATCTACCTTTCAAATTGTGGAAATTACGTCACCTACTTACAAATCGCTAATGAGTCTACCTATATAGGGGTCTAACGACCCTGCCACATGCACGTGGACAGGGTCCCGCACCTGGAAGCGGTGGAGGGCTGGAGCAGGCTGGCTAGAAGGCGTCCGTGGTCCGATGTCGAAGAAAGGATGAATCTCTAGATCGAACGGACGGCATGGCTGGGCGCAGACTACGGCTCTGCACATGCGCAACGTGACGTCAGGCGACCGGCTGGCCCGTCGCCATGGTGACGAGCCGGCTGGCGCCGGAGCCACGTGGTCGCCATGGTTACCGGGCGGCGGCGCCTGCGCGGAGCCAGCGCAGAGCCGGAGCCAGCATTCTCGTCATCTTACAACAAATGATCAAAACGAAATCGCTAATTATAAATAATCCCTGCTATCAAAAGTGAATATGACTGAAAATATGAATGGACTAATTCATCTAGTTTTCATTGAAATAAGCTATTATTCCTGAAAACCATGTCGTTGCAAAATATGACCATTTCCCGAATCAGCCGCTTCCGGGATTCGAGCAAGATGGCGTCGTACAAACAACCCAGCCGTCTGGCAACACCAGAGCTAGTTTAAGATGATTTTTTTCTCTCTCAAGTTATCCCACTTAAGGGCTAGTTTATTCGATGCCTTAAGCTGCATGGTTACATACATTCACACAGTCATGATTCACGCCATCATCGGCACAAAACATCGTCTGTCAAGTGTCAACAAACATCGACGCTATACGGACAACAGTGTGCGTGTGCGTGTGCGTGTACGTGTACGTGTACGTGTACGTGTACGTGTACGTGTACGTGTGCGTGTGCGTGTGCGTGTGCGTGTGCGTGTGCGTGTGCGTGTGCGTGTGCGTGTGCGTGTGCGTGTGCGTATGCGTGTGCGTGTGCGTGTGCGTGTGCGTGTGCGTGTGCGTGTGCGTGTGCATGTGTGTGTGTGTGTGTTTGTGTGTTCTGTGCAGCCCGCCTGGCCAAGCCGGAATGATGGTGCCAGTAACATCGGTACAACCGTCCCGGCTCCGGGGAGGTTTGGGGGTTACCGCTCCGGCCGGGGAGAGCTGTGGGGTACCTCCCCGGCGCTCCAGACGGGCCACAGCCCCCGCCCGCACTGCCTCGCGCTAGGTTCGCATGACATCGCGTGGCAGTGCCCCATCGGCCGGCCTAAGTCATCTTATCGGCCGGTTCAAGATGAAATTGTTAATTTTAAGTAAACTATGGTGTTATCATTAAAATGGAATTTCTAGAAAAATGCATTAATTCATAAAGTTGCGATTGATACGAAAAATCACCTGGAAAAGCCGTGTTCTTACGACCAATGATAAATGGGTCCCATTTACCCCAAACGCCCCAATTGCCCCAATCGCCCCAAACGCCCCAAACGCCCCAATCGCCCCAAACGCAAATCCTTCGTGAAAACGGCTACTATGTGACTTCACCTGTCAGTGGGAGCGACCCTATTGGTGATCTGCTTAATAAAATACAGAAATACAAAATATGGTCTTCTTAGGCTGAGTTTTCAACTCTCTATTGTTAGTTTTTAGGCTGAATTTCCCTCTTGCAGTTGCAACATGGCTTCAAAGCAATCCTAGGACCCTGCCTGGAGGGGGCTGCAGGCCAGGCCCTACTGGATCACTGCCCCCCCCCCCCCCGCAGACTGGTTATTGATTCAACTTTTGGGGAATGATTCAAGATTGATTAATTTTGGAACTTGAATTATTCAATCACATTTTTGATTCATGAATAACAAATTTGAGAATTGATTCTTCCCGATTCAAAGAATCAAAACAATATTTTAATTGATTCACGTTTAATTCAACCTTTAAATATATGTTGAATATATGTCAAATCAATACAAATTGGCAACTTTCAAAGCCATAGGTATATATGAATTATGATCATTAAAAAATTGTTACAGCAATGATATTTCAGTAGAAATGAGTGTAGTCACTGGGACTGCATTGTATTTGCACAATTTACCATGCTCACGTGAATTGTTAAGAATTGTTAAATTTGATTCCATGCGGACACACACACACACACACACACACACACACACACACACACACACACACACACACACACACACACACACACACACACACACACCCTCCCGCCCGCCCGCCCGCCCGCCCGCCCGCCCGCCCGCCCGCCCGCCCGCCCGCCCGCCCGCCCGCCCGCACGCACGCACGCACGCACGCACGCACGCACGCACGCACGCACGCACGCACGCACGCACGCACGCACGCACGCACGCACGCACGCACGCACGCACGCACGCACGCACGCACGCACGCACGCACGCACGCACGCACGCACGCACGCACGCACGCACGCACGCACGCACGCACGCACGCACGCACGCACGCACGCACGCACGCACGCACGCACGCACGCACGCACGCACGCACGCACGCACGCACGCACGCACGCACGCACGCACGCACGCACGCACGCACGCACGCACGCACGCACGCACGCACGCACGCACGCACGCACGCACGCACGCACGCACGCACGCACGCACGCACACACACACACACACACACACACACACACACACACACACACACACACACACACACACGAAATATTGCTGGTTATGTTTGCCTAAGGTACCTGTTGGTACACCATGTTATGCACAGTATGGCAGCATGATATATTACAGTGTCATATGGTAACATCAGAAAGGCACCGGCATTGTGCACCACAGCAAAATGTCAAAATATATCCTTATCAAGCCGTTATTATTATTAATAAGTTACCTATGTTAGGTTAAGTTTAGTTTAACAGCTTTGTCAGAGGAAATACAGACATTTTGCTGTGGTGCACTATGCCTAAATTTATTCCGACAAAGTTGTTATTATTAATAGCCTAATAGGTAAGGTTAGGCTAAGTTAAGTTTAGCGGTTCTGTCAGAAGAAATATGAGAATTTTGCTGTGGTGCACACTGCACAATGCCGCTACTTTTCTGATGTTACCATATGCTGTCATACTGTGCATAGCGCAGCACACTGGCAGGTACCTTAGTCAAAGATTACCAAATTGCATAAAAAGTGACGCTTCTGTACCTACCAACCAAGTTTAAGTGAAGTTAAGCACATACACAGGTAAATCAGTGGGGTTTACAGGCGCCACAACTACCAAGGTTATTTGGCACCCATGCCACATCCTCTGAAGAACACCCGATACGTCAAAGCAAGAGCCTGATGTCAACACTTGCACATATTTAGTATTTACTGGTAAGCCAGAAGGTATATAAACTTAGTAGGCAGCCTACCGATTTGGTAAGGACACGAGTCATTCAACCTTGAACTCGGCTGACCAACGGATGACGTCACTGGCGGTAGCCGGCTCTTTCGTCGGCGCCGCGCTTACGCAGCAAACGTAGTCAGCCGCCAGTTACAGCTCGCTGTTTCGTACGGCCATGGATTCACGAAGACGAGCGTGGTGAAGTCTCAGTGCCCATTAATTCCTAGCACCTGCTTAATTGTATGATTCTGCTCCAGTGAATTGATATGCCGTGAAACGCGCCGTGACATGCTGTGACTCTGCCTCCAGTGACGTCACATCAAGCGTGGGGCTCTTACGAGGCGGTTGGAGCGGTGTCACCCCCTGTGAGCCGCAGTCCGCACACACATATTGCGCAACACAAATCACTATCGCCCCGCTGGACGGCCTCTGTTCCGTACTTGCATATCTGAACGACGACAAACGGAGCCACACTACCATTCTGTCTCCGTTGTAATTGAACAGCGTGTGGCGTTCACGTGCCGTTTCCCAGCCGCCAGGCTGCGCACAGTGCTCATTATCGCTGTTATTGCGCATGTTTTCTTCCGAGAAACAAACGCACTCGTTGTATCGCTTGCTTATGTTTTTTACTTGCAGGATTATTTTAGAACTACAGGATTATTTTGGAGCTGCAGAATTAACCGAAAGTTGGGTTCCGCATTGGAATAACAACATAGCTTTGGGAAGGCGGGGACGATGGAGATGGGACGGAAGTTTTATGTTTCGGAGAGGCTCCCGGATTTGAAGGATTAATTAGTGCGGTACCCCACTAATTATATAATAAATATTTGTATCTCTCATTAGCTGCTGTATTGTAAGCGCTTAGCTATCGCGTGAAAAACGCTCTCCTCTGGCTGCGTCACCTGCACCTGTACAGGCAGTATTGAAATATCACGTGATCCTATCTGGTAACGCGATCCCCTTAGCTGTACCTACCGCCAGCGCAAGCAATATTGTCAATGTCACGTGACCACATATGTTAATAGTCCGCTCTGGCAATACCACCATTACAGACAACCTCGAAATATCACGTGACGCCGTCTGGTAACACTGGTGTAACACGTGACCCCGTCTGGTATCACTGGTGTAACACGTGCCCCCGTCTGGTAACACTGGTGTAACACGTGACCCCGTCTGGTAACACTGGTGTAAAACGTGACCCCGTCTGGTAACACTGGCGTAACACGTGACCCCGTCTGGTAACACTGGTGTAAAACGTGACCCCGTCTGGTAACACTGGTGTAACACGTGATCCCGTCTGGTAACACTGGTGTAAAACGTGACCCCGTCTGGTAACACTGGTGTAACACGTGACCCCGTCTGGTAACACTGGTGTAACACGTGACCCCGTCTGGTAACACTGGTGTAAAACGTGACCCCGTATGGTAACACTGGTGTAAAACGTGACCCCGTCTGGTAACACCGGTGTAACACGTGGTGACGTCTGGTAACACTGGTGTAACACATGGTGCCGTTTGCAGTTCCGGTTCGGACAGTGGTCGGTCTGGTGGACGGCCAGGTGGCGCTGCCCTGCGAGGCCAGCCGGCCGGACCCGTCTGATAAGCTGGAACTGGTCCTCTGGTATCGACTCGGCTCCAAGCTGCCGTTCTACACGTGAGTTGACACGGTGTCACCGCCGGTGCGACGGGGCGAACGCGACACCAAAGCGACACGGAAGCGACCGCGAACGGTCCTGGCGCCTCATATTTCCCGTCACCGCCGAGACGATCCAATCGGGGCCCACGACGTGGACGAGGTTTGCGGCGCTGTTGCTGATATTACAATGCTTTCCGGGGGCCACGGGTCAGATTTGTGACAGAGTCACAGAGTCATGACTCGAGAAGTTGGAAATGTTGTTTTGTTGATTGCACGGCGCTGCTAAATCAGCATATCTGGATTTGGGTAGGGTCTTTTTTGTGTTCAACCTATAAAGTCAAAATTGCTTTGCCAAATGTTGAAAAAATATATACCTTTCAAGATATACATTCAATAGATATTCGTCTGTAAATGACAATTAGTAAATTTCGCTCAAATATCAATAATTAGCACACATGACTTTTAAGTCCTTTAATTAAGTGACAAGAAACCAAGTGCCTTAGAAGCCGTTTTCACGAAGGATTTTGCGTTTGGGGCGATTGGGGCGATTGGGGCGATTGGGGCGTTTGGGGTTTGGGGCCAGCTATGGCCACGTGACACGGTGTTTGGCCCAAAACTCCAAAACTCCCAAACTCTCAAACTCTCAAACTCCAAAACTCCAAAACTCCAAATCTCCAAAACTCCAAAACTTAAAATTTGAGATTGCCATTTTAAAGAAAATACCATTTTGTATATTTGGTGAATTGCGTTTGCAATTTCCTTGAACACTCTGTTTTCGACCAGTTTTCAAATATTTATCGTTTTTTCACCAGTATGACGTCATCAAAACATGATTATCTCCCAAACTACTTAACCAATGTCAATTACATTCAGGAATATCACGTAGTGCTTTAGCAAGGAGCATTGCAAATAATTAAGTAAGTTTTTGTTCGACCTTCTCCTTGAAATGACGATCTAAATATTAAAAAATGAAACAATTATTTACAGGTGCATTCGGGTACAACCCTTCATCAGATGTGTTTATTAAAACATGGCACTCAATTACAGGATCAAAACATTTCGATAGCTCGTGAAGTTCGATTATCTTATCCTCGTATACAGTCAAACTATAACGCCACTCGTCGATCCAAACAAGTAACAAGACATATAAGCAATAAGCATATCGCCAACTACTAATCGTTTCGTTCTAATCGTGGCTACCTGTTCAAATCATTCGCGATCACCATCAGTCAAAAAGGTCGGCCATCACAAAACTAATCAATGTCGCACAATATGACAAACACGCATGCTCATAACACACATCTATCCTGACATAAGACGCCACGATGAAATTTGTTCGTTCAAAACTGGCTTCTTGACCCTGATCATGATAGATTCGGCGATTTTCCTATCTGGATGGTCTCTAGTTTTCATCAAAATTATAATTTCTAGAGGTGGATCAGAACTTTTTCCGCTTTGGTGATGCCGCTATGATTTGATTTAAAATTATCACCAACAGGAGTGAGTTCAGTTTCATTTTGAGCGCACCGCAAGTGCTCATTGTAGCGGAGACGTAGCGGCCTCTTACTCTCTCCTACATATGTGGCCCCACAAAACTTACACCTAAGCTCATACACCACATTTTTGTCCGTTGTAACTCCGACTCAGACTCCCCTGGGCATGCTCATTTTTTAACATTTTACAAGTGTAGCAAGTTTTCTTGCCTGAAGGGCATGGGGGGTCAGATAGAGATGAGTGAACCAACTCACGTTTTAAGGTTTTCGGCGAGTACCAGGAAAGGTTCATGTTGAGGCCACTTTTTCTAACAACCTGTTTTACTTTACATAACACTGTCTAGTCTACATAGGGTAAGTTGAGGACACCATCAGTGCGACTGTTGCGGTGTGATCTCTGCCTTGATCACATGTCTTACGTTTAGCTTTGCGCCACCTCTCCCACCTGCCTTCACGACCCTCTGTTGACCTCAACACCTGTCGCTGAACACGATTCAGCACATGAGCGGGATAACCGTTCTTCAGAAATAGATCCCTGATCTTACCAAAGCTTTTTTCCTTCGCCTCTGCATCTGAAGATAGCCTTGCTGCCCTCAGAAATTGGGAACGAACCGTATTTAGCTCCGTTTGCTTGGGGTGGGCTGATCGGTAATGTAGAATAATGCCTGCATTGTTCGGTTTTATGAACAGTTCTGACTGCAGTCGGCATGTCCCTTCTTCACTGGATAAGCTAATCAGGGTATCTAACATGTTCAGGGGAAGCGTTAAACAGAGATCAACAGAGGGTCGTGAAGGCAGGTGGGAGAGGCGGCGTAAAGCTAAACGTAAGACATGTGATCAAGGCAGAGATCACCGCAACAGTCGCACTGATGGTGTCCTCAACCTACCCTATGTAGACGAGACAGTGTTATGTAAAGTAAAACAGGTTGTTAGAAAAAGTGGCCTTAACATGAACCTTTCCTGGTACTCGCCGAAAACCTTAAAACGTGAGTTGGTTCACACATCTCTATCTGACCCCCCATGCCCTTCAGGCAAGAAAACTTGCTACACTTGTAAAATGTTTAAAAAAATGGTAGATGCACGGACAAAAATGTGGTGTATGAGCTTAGGTGTAAGTTTTGTGGGGCCACATATGTAGGAGAGAGTAAGAGGCCCCTACGTCTCCGCTACAATGAGCACTTGCGGTGCGCTCAAAATGAAACTGAACTCACTCCTGTTGGTGATCATTTTAAATCAAATCATAGCGGCATCACTGAAGCGGAAAAAAGTTCTGATCCACCTCTATAAATTATAATTTTGATGAAAACTAGAGACCATCCAGATAGGAAAATCGCCGAATCTATCATGATCAGGGAGTTTTGTTTGCCAGTTTTGAACGAACAAATTTCATCGTGGCGTCCTATGTCAGGATAGATGTGTGTTATGAGCATGCGTGTTTGTCATATTGTGCGACATTGATTAGTTTTGTGATGGCCGACCTTTTCGACTGATGGTGATCGCGATTGATTTGAATAGGTAGCCACGATTAGAACGAAACGATTAGTAGTTGGCGATATGCTTATTGCTTATATGTCTTGTTACTTGTTTGGATCGACGAGTGGCGTTATAGTTTGACTGTATACGAGGATAAGATAATCGAACTTCACGAGCTATCGAAATGTTTTGATCCAACGGCTGAACCGATTGTGTTCAAATTTGGTGTGTGGTTAGGGACCTCTCAGCCGCCACTTTCCCACAAGTCAGGGGTGGGTGCCTCTGCACGTGCGCACCTTTTTTGTATCTCAGAAACTACTTGCCCGATCGAGTTGAAATTCACCATATATTTCCTTCGCGCTCGCTCGTTCATCGCCAACTACGGCGCCTTACTGGTTATTTAGCGCCGCCAAGCGGCACGAAATTTGAACGGGTTTGCCTCATAAAACCCAGGAATATAGGCGGTGGGCCTTGTAAAGATAAGAAGCTACACATGCTATTAATTCAATTCAGCGTTGCGATGAACCAAAGACGATGACTATGGCTTTGTTATGACGATGATTACCGATGTGACGCCACGAAGCAGCGTGAAAATGTTAATTTTAGGTCCTGGAAAACACAATTATAATATTGGAACCAGACCGTGAGTGGAACCCCTTGAGTGGAGATAGGTAACCAGACCAGACCGTGAGTGGAGATAGGAACCCCTTTTCCTGGTTGCACATCTCGGTATGATGAAAAATATTGAAATGAAGATAGTTTTAAATATGCATTAGCCTCGGATAGTAAATCACGATGATCGGTGGCAGTCAGCGCTCAATAGTACATATGATAATAATATATGTATACATATGTACCGAACTGTAACAAACAACTGGTAACCGTGCAAATGGTTTGAAAGCAGCAAGAGGCAGTACGACTTTTCCACGCATAAATGGTCCCTGTGGATCTGGAGAAGCCTGGGGGGAGATGGCTTGGGGAGATGGTCCTGGCCTGGTCCCCACTACTAGCTCTTTGGTTCAGCAAGTTGGGCACCGTTGGGCGCTGGAGCAGCTTTCGGGTGGCGATCTCCGCGTCTTTGCGTTCGCGTCGCTTTTTTTGGAACTCGGCAGACTGGCTAACCATGTAGCCTGCTTGAAAGTGAATATTTTGTGAAGGAAGTGGGCCCTGGGGCCAGCAATTACCTTCGGCCAAAGAGAGCCTCTGCCAGACACTTAATGAAATTCATTTTCCCATTTGCCAGATTTGAATAAGCAATTGCGAAACTTGTGTCTTGCCGCCAAGCGGAGCGACATTTTCTAGTTTTTGACTGTAGATAGCTGGATTATGACTGCTGCAAAGGTATTTTTTTACGATAAATTGTTAACTTTCCCTGCAAATAGGGGGGTCGACCCCCGCCTTCTGAGAGTTGGGGGGTCCAGACCCCCCCCCCCCCCCCAGGCCCCGTTCACAGACTCAATGAGCCTCTGGATAAGCTCGAGAGGCCCCTGAACAGACTCGATGGGCCCCTAGGCAAGCTCGAGAGTCCCTGGGCAGTGGGTAGGCTCTAATGGGCCCCTGGGCAGGTTCGAGAGGCCCCTGAACATACTCGATGGCCCCTGGGAAGACTCTAATGGCCCCTGAGCAAGTTCGAGAGGCCCCTGAACAAACTCGATGGACCCCTGGGCAAGTTCGAGAGGCCCCTGAACAGATTCAATGGGCCCCTGGGAAAGCTCGAGAGGCCCCTGAACAGACTCAAATGGGCCCCTGGGCATGGGCTCGAGATGCCCCTGGACATACTCATTGGGCCCCTGGACTTGCTCGAGGGGCCACTGGGAGTTTTTTGTCCCTGTGTGGGCTCAATTGGCCCCTGCACATGCTTGAGAGACCCCTGGACAGGTTTCTGGGGCCCCTGAGTGGGCTCAATGGGCCCCTGGGCATGCTCAAAAGACCCCTGGACAGGTTTTTGCGGCCCTTAAGTGGGCTCAATGGGCTCCTGGACATGCTCGGGAGACCCACTGTGCACTTTTTTGGTCCCCTGGGTGGGCTCAATGGACCACTTGAAATGCCCAAGAGGCAGGAAATGCCCAAGAGGCAATATTGAGGTTGGCTTCGAAAGCCATTCAGTGTCTCTGAGGGCCTTTGACATGCACCAGTGTGACTCTCGCCTGGTTTGAGGGCTCATCTGTGGCTTTTTGAAAGTCATTTAGCTAATGCATATGGTATCTGGACCAATTTTGGTAGGCCCCCTGTGACCCGTAAGGGGAGGGGACAATCGCCCCCCCCCCCCCCTGGCTGCGCCCCCGTGTTTATCGGATTCAATCAGAGATGTATCGACTTTCAGAATGCTGCAGCATCCTGGTTTGGAACACGGTGTACTTCCCATCATCGTTTGTGGCCGACCAATCAGCTTTGGGCTTGGATGTGGGTGTCCCGTTATCGAACTGCCTCAGGCAAGTTCCAAGCTACAAACAGTGGATGAACATCCGCTTCGGAATTAAATAAACCATGGGGGTTATGAAACAAGGTTTCCAATAGTATGAAAATAGCTCAACAGGGCTATTTTCGCTATTTTCGCTAGTGCTACGGAGTCGATCGGTTTTCAGGTAACTCCGACTCCGACTCCGACTCCGACTCCGACTCCGACTCCGACCCTCCGGAATCGACTCCGGCATTTAATTAGCTGAAGCTATTGACAACGGGCACAATAAGTGACCACCCGCAGCAAGTTTACCCGTTTCAAAATTCGATATTATTTCATGAAAATATAGTAGTTAAATGAAATAGATAGACATTGTCTGACCATAGCATTCTATTTAAGATTTCAGAGGCCCAAAAAAGAGAAGTTGGCAGGTCTAGTGACAACCCTACCAACCACATTGATATCAACCCGCGCCGTGTCAGTGCTCGGCGTCACCTTCGACGTGCCGGGGGGGGGGGGGTCTGATCGCCCCCTTCTAACTATGCTTTTATCGGGAGTAGACAGAATCCAAAGACACTGTTCTATAGCTTGTCAAAAATAATGTAGAAACTATTTCGGTAATTGTTTTGGCTCAGATCAATATTGAGGTCACCAGAGGTCATCAAATGTCAAATTTTCCAAGTATGGGACTTTGCTCCAGAAACGCCCAAATATCTCGGGAACTATGATAGCTAGGGGCAAACGAAAAAACAATCGAAAGCTCAATAACAAGGCAATCACCATCGGTGTCCTCAAATTTTAGCTCAGGTCAAAAGTTTAGGCTCCAGAGGTCACCAAGGTCACGATGACACTTACTTCCAAAAAGTTGTTCGTGAATAACTTTTTATCAGTTGAGCATAATCGTGTTTGTCTCGTCAAGACGCATCGAAATATATATATGGTGACCGGGTTAGATCAACTTCAAAATTTGACCTCAGATCTAGGTCATTTGGTGACCCAGGTAGGTCATGTATTGCATATGGTTGGACGCGACTCGACGAGACAAACACAGTGGTGTCATTCGCACGTCTCTATCTTTATTCGATCAGGAGTTATTGCAAAACAATGTTGGTGACCTCAGACGACCTCAGCTGACCTTGCAGAGATTACTGAGCAGCAATTCACCTGGGTTATCAAGGATGAGCTGAAATAACATGATTATGATCGATTTGACCTGATCTAATGCATATTATCTGAATAGGAAGCATTTGTATATTTTCCCATTGACTTATAAAGGGGAGGTCACGAAATTGACCTGACCTTTGGTCACCGATATATAAGAAATCCAAGATAAACAAATTGTAGGTACTTATGACTTTGTGAAATTATGTAAGTTTCAAATCTTCCGGACAGACATTGTGGCTTCGGCACGACCACAACCATATTTGGAGGTAAGGTCACTTGACGTAACCTGGTGACCTGACCTGAGAGACCTGAGGTCAAATCTGTAACACAATGTGGGTATTTGATGCCCGAATAGCTGTGTCAAATTATCCTCGAAAAAGCATGGGGCGTCCAAAGGCCCCCACCGGCATGGTGCGGATTAACCAATAAATAAATACTATAGTTCATGAATTGCATGACGTTTAACTCGCCTGAGCATCTATACGTCACTTTAAACCGGTTTTTCAGCAACTTGATTTATCGTGATCGTTGCTTAGATTCATCCTTGGGGTGGCATTTTGGATTTACTCCTATGACAGACCCTAGGTACCATTTCGCCCACCGTGGTTCACGATTGAAACGAGTATTAAGCTTGATCATGGCTTAATACTCGTTTCATACTTATATGGTACTTAATACTTGATATGGTGAGAGAATCGAAGTCGAAGGGGAATTATTTTTTGCCATCGCCACCGGTGGTTCATTAAAATGCACTTGAAAAAAAAATACCCATGCGCTGCCAATGACTGACAGCCAGAGACGTAGTCGGCAAAATCCGACTCCGACTCCAACTCCGGCCGAAATCACCGACTCCGACCGACTCCGCCGCCCTGGCACTAGTTGACACTAGTTGGTTAAACTTGGCAGTTGGTTAAACTGCCTCTGAAAGCCATCGCTCACCACACACGGTGTGGCAACTAAGCGTAACGGCCCACCGATAAACTTGAGTCGTCCAGTGACCTGTGATCTAACACCCCAGGCACGGCGCCCAGGGGGCGTGAGGGGGTCTGAAGGGAATAGTTTACCTTGACAGATTTCTTGAAATTTGACAGGGCCTAGGGGTACTTTAGATACCTCTGATTGTCAACACACAACCGAATATGACTTTTGTTTGACTACTCCGACTTGTGATTGACTAGGATTACTCCGACTACTACGGTCACTGACAAAGCGAAACATTTGTTTTACCACACTCAATTTTCGGCCGCACTACAATTCTGCTATATCAGTTTAAATCCCGTGTTAACCCTATTTGTAACAGGGGGGGGGCGGATTCCGCCCCCCCCCCCCTCATGTTTTTCGCAGATATCTCCAGAACGGCTGGGAGCAGGCCCATTACATTTTGGGACTTTTCATAGAATTGAATACCGCATTTGGAGTAAAAATTTTGACTTCTTAACCTGAACAGAGGCGGTTCCAGGGTACAGTTTTGGGTGGGTTCGGAGGCGATATTTGGCGATAATACGGAAATGCGATCTTCACGGCTTCTTCGTAACTGCCTCAAGTATGAAGGAGTTACATCGGTTCACGGTGATTGCAACAAGTGCAAATTAGTTGATGTTAATGAAATATCATTAAAATTTCATGGCAGAGGCGGTTTCAGGGGCTTGAAAAGGGGGGGGGGGGTTCCAGGAAGTATTCAATGCTAGGCGGGAAGCAAATAGAGCAATGTAAGGGGCATTTATAGTTATAAAGATGTAAAAGATAGCTTCTGCTTCCATTATTTGCATAATTTATTACATATAGAGTTTCAGGGGCGTGTTCAGGCACATGAAAAGGGGGGTGACTGGCTTGGTGATGACGATATGCCAGCGATAACGGCGCAATAGACGGTTAGCTTATAATTATATATGCACATATGAGGCCAGGAAAGGGAATAAAGTATTTTTTTTTTGCAGAGGCGCGCTCAGGAATGGAAGAAAGGGGGTCATATTATTGCAAGGAAACTAAGAGGCATGGGCGTACAATGACATAACATACTGTAGTTTTCGGATGAAACACGCACCACAGGCTACTCTACGAACGATTATAAGATAATAGGCGAGTCCAGGTAGGGTAAAAAGGGGGTAAGCAATGTTAATTGAAGTTGTAAGTGAAATAGTCACTGTTGACTAGTTAGTATCATAATAGCGGATAATATACTTATCAAAAGGTATTGAGCCGCCCAGTTTGGATCCTGGATACGCCTATTATGAAGTACAACATGCAAAAAGGAACTATCTACGATCAGTAACATATTTATAGTGCTGGGTAGCAACTTGTCTGCGGTTAATATTTTTTCCAATTTTACCCCCCTTTTTCACTAACCTGGTACCACCTATGGCAAAAAAAGAAGATTTTAACTGTTTTGCCTAATGTCACAATCGCATACCATTTCATTTCTTTTTTTTAAAAACATAAAAAAATGGTTTTATTACGCATTTACTTCACCCCCATATTGAGTGACCTGCACACGCCTATGATTTTTGAATTTGCAAACGCCACTGTCATATATCAATTTCCAATTCAATCTCTATCGATTCGTATTAATTGTGTTAAATTCGGTCCATAAACATGAAAGCTATGTTGGATCAAAAATACCACTAAAATTTGTGGTTTTTGCCCCCCTGTTGCCCCCCTATCAAAAAATTTGATTTTTGTATTATTTAGAAATGTAGATCGTGTTGAGGGGAACCAAACGCCGTTTCATTTTTGAAAATCGGACGGGTAGATCTCGAGATCTCCGGGGGGCGGAATCCGCCCCCCCCCCCTGTTACAAATAGGGGTAGACAGGAGCCTGTTACAAATAGGGTTAAAGGTGAAGTATTCCCTTTAAACCTGATCCATGACCTCTCCCCATGTATGATGCAGGGGGG
>JAXIVJ010014736.1:0-33562 GCA_036785665.1 Chirona hameri
ATATATGTAATATATGTATATAGTATATACTGTATATACATATATACATATATACATATATACATATATACATATATACATATATACATATATACATATATACATATATACATATATACATATATACATATATACATATATACATATAAACATATATACATATATACATATATACATATATACATATATACATATATACATATATACATATATACATATATACATATATACATATATACATATATACATATATACATATATACATATATACATTTATACATATATACATATATACATTTATACATTTATACATTTATACATTATACATATATACATATATACATATATACATATATACATATATACATATACATATACATATATACATATATACATACATATACATATATACATATATACATAATACATATATACATATATATAATTAATTATTAAACTGGACTTTTTCCACAAGAGTTAAGTCGTTCGGGCTCGGAGCTTTCGATATGTATTTACATATCTTCGTCAGCGATCGTTCGTAAGAATTGCGTTAAATAGGTTACAGCGGATTACAGAGCAAAGTTACAGGACCGTTGAATTAAGAAATGGAGACAGCTTAAATACGTGACAGATGTAACCACTATCCTTCTTTAAAAAACACAAAAAAAAACACATATGACTATAAGTAATGTTACATATGCACAGGCACATATATAATTATCAAACAGTGCTAAATATGCAGAACCATTCGTGATTAATAACAATATTTGAATAGCATGATATCAGAACACTTGATGCACATTTTCAATGATGACAAAAACGTCGTATAATCGGCAGCCAACGATCCTGTAACAGAGCGCCTGAGTTCCTATTCACATTCGCGTCGTTTGGAGAGGTCAAGACGACTTCACGTCGTCCCACTGTCCGGATGTAGGCAGATTCTAGCAGAAGTCGCATCTGGTGGTTTGTGGCACGGTTAAGTATCTTGGTGTCGTCGAAACTGGTGTGCAGGTACGGTGAGTGCTAAACGCTGAAGTTTTGGCCTTCGAGCGGACCAATCCTGTCCAACTGTCTCGGTGCTCTTGAACTCTTGTACCCAGTTCTCTGTCCGTTTCGCCTATGTAGACAACCGGTTCACCTTCTACTTTGCAGGAGCATTCAATTTGGTAGATCACGTTGCTCTCCTGTTGTTTTGGTAGGTGGTGCTTGGCCTTGCTACATACACGGACCCTACTGTCTGCGATGACTTGGAGACGAGTTGTATCCCAATCTAGCTGCCCGCTTGAGCTGGGTAAAAGCAGGAGCCAGCAAATGGAACGGAGATACGGACCAGTGGAGGACCGACGCCGGAGCCAGGAGGGGGCGGTAGCGTACGCGCTTTCAGCTGGAGGTCTGCACTTGGTTTGTAGATAGTTGAGTTGATGAATTTATGAGGATAGCCATGCTTGGACTTCATACTTCATACGTCAGAAATTCCACCAGCATGGCTATCCTCATACATTCATCAACTCAACTATCTACAAAACAAGTGCAGACCTCCAGCTGAAAGCGCGTGCGCTACTCGAACACTCCCAAAAATCTCGGGAACTATGATGGTTAGCAGCAAACGGAAAAAAAGCAATCGAAAGTCATTGAAAAATGCAATCGACATAGGTGTCCTCAGATTTGAGCTCAGGTCAATAGTTTAGGCTCCAGAGGTCATCGAATGTTAAAAAGGTGATTTTGTTTTCAAAACTGTTTTCCCAAAATAACCTTTTACCTAATAAAGATAAAGCAATATGTGACGCCATCGCGTGTGTCTTGTCAAGTCGCTTCGAATCATATTCATGGTGACCGGGTTAGGTCAACTGAGAAATTTGACCTCAGGTCAAGGTCAAGTGGTGACCCAAGTAGGTCATGTTGCATATTGGGCGACGTGTCTCGACGAGACAAACATATTGGTATCGTTTTCTCTTATCTATCTTCATTATGTCGATAGTTATTGATAAAACCGTGTTAGCGGTCACAAAATTGACCTGACCTTAGGTTACCGATATTATAAATCCGAAATAAACAAATTATTGGTATCTATGACCTTATGAAGTCCTGCAAGATTGAAACCGATCGGCGTAAAATTGTGGCTGTGGTACTACTGCAAACGTTTTGGAGTTGAGGTCATCACGTGACCTGGTCTGGTGACCTGACCTGAGATGACCTGAGACCAAGAATTTTTACATAATGCGGGAAGTTCATTTCTAAACAGGTATACAGAAAACGGCGGCGCTGCGCGCCGCCGTTTTTGTGCTATCCTCGAAAAAACCGGAGGGGTGGGCTGGATTTCGCCCCCCTCCAGGGCGCGATGTTAAAAGAAGAAAACATTGTAAAACATAACAGACCGAAATGTAGTTACGTGATTGCCCCCACCTGGGAAATTCATCCATTCAAAACATTCGGACTACATTTATATTTTAAAAAAGTCAGGCAGGTTTAATCGCCGAAATTCTAAAAAAAATTCGTTTCGCATTTATTCGTGCTAAATCGGAAAACGTCGTATAGTGCATTGGTAAGTTACAAGACATCAGACTTTTTTATTAATTTCATGGCCCACTTCTCCCCACTCTCCTGCTAGCGACGATGGCTTGCCGAGGGACGTGATAGAGGGTAGGGGTAGGAAGGTTATACAAAAAAAAAAACATTTTGAATATTTCATTTTTCTTTTTTAGGTAACAAAAACAATTTAATTATTTTCAACTTGTTTTGGAGACATTATACAAATAAGAATTGCTAACCTAACTCTCATAATGCCAAAAGGATTATTTAGTAAATAAAACACAAGATACGAAGCTTTCGGCTTGCGCCTTCATCAGCCTTCATCAGCATGGCTGATGAAGGCGTAAGCCGAAAGCTTCGTATCTTGTGTTTTATTTATTAAATCATCCTTTTGACATTATGAGAGTTAGGTTCGCAATTTTCTTCTTCTTCGTCTTATTTTTATTTTTTACGAATGTGGTCACTTACCGTAAAAATTAAGGTAATCCGAAACAGCTTTTCCATTATACACCATGCTTTAACTAACCTACCATCTACTACCATCTGCTGGTCAAATAATGTTACGTTTCGCGCCCACCACGCCACGCGATAAGCGGCGTCGATACGGGCGATATTTTGTCGATCGCCCTTGGTTATTTCGCCTCTATGGTAGAACGACCTTGCATTAGTCATGGTCGATATTGATATTTGCGATGAATACGGGATGTAGTAGGGCTGTGATGGAACGTCCATGGCTAACAGGTAGTGGGAAGATGCAGGGGACAGTATGCGACGACACTAAGACTATTGTTGTATTTACTAGATTGGGACGGTGGGGCGGGGGATGGCGTATCCGAGCACTGTATTGCGAGTGGTCCTATTGGACATAACAACATGCCACGTGAGTTTCGTGAGGTTGTAAGGTTTTCGGAAGAAAGGATTGCGATGACAGAATGGAACTAGAATCACTGCTCGACACTGGGTGAGATTATTATGACTTAACCCTCGCCCTACGGGGACCTTTTCTCACCTTCGCCCTACGGGGACCTTTTCTCACCTTCACCCTACGGGGGGTCCTAAAAAGACCCCCCTGTTAACTTCCAAACCAAGCAACATAGAGCAATGCGGTAAGAACCAGCATGTTTCCGGTTATGAAAGGAATCTAACAGTATGCGATTTTCAGGTGTCATGTCAACGGGTGACATTTCAGGTCAAGTGAATGACCTAAGATCGACCACGTCCAAAAATAGCGATTGTACAGGGCGCTTAGTATAACTTCCGAACGGAGAGAGATGGAGAGACACTGTAAAAAGTATCGCGATGCCTGTCATAAGGAAAATCCAAAGGCATCCCATTTTGAGAATCTTGGTCAATTGGTGACCTTTGGGGTCAGATCAATGGCCCTTTGGGTTCTGAAATGACCTTGACGAAAAGGTCATAGGTCACGATCTAGAAGTCGTATGCACTTCAAATTGGTATAGGTTAGTTTAATTGCTGTAAACTTAGCTACTGAAAATTTCAACAAGATGCGCCACATGTGTAAAAAGTTATTCAAGAAAATCCTCAGGGGGGGGGGGGGGGGTCGTTTTAGGACCCCTCCGTAGGGCGAGGGTTAACCCTCGCACCGACGGGGGTCTGAGCCAACTTAGAACCGACGGGGGGATAACCGCCTCCCTTCATAGATCTCGAAAACTACGCAACGTAGCGAGAAGAGAAAAACGGTGTTAGGTAGGCCGTGACGAGTACTAGAGAAAATACTGAGGTGATTGTTTGATCAGGTCAATATCGAGGTCACCAGAGGTCAAAACAGGTCAAATTTTCCATATTTCGAGTAAATTAAGCATTGCTTCACATAATCCGGGCTAGCTCGGTAACTAAGATAGCTAGGAAGATACGGTAAAAGCACTGAAAAGCACTTCAAACACTCTTGCTGCAACATACCCACAAATTTGATATGGTTTCAGTAGTTGAGGGTCCAGAGGTCAGCAAATGTCAAGAGGCTAAATTTCGCGGAAAACGTTTTTTGCTCATAACTTTGTATTTATATAAGCTAGAACAACACTTTTGGTCATCATCGTGTTTCTCTCCTCACGGCGCATCGCATGATTTATCGGATAACCTAGCTAGGTCAAATACAAAATTAACCTGACCTGACCTGAGGTCATGTCAAGGTCAAGTCAAATTTTGTTATCTCTTGATGACAATCGATAAGAGAAACATAATGGTGAAAACCTTATCACTCTGCCCCACGTAGGAGATGAGTTATTGTACAAAAACAAAATATGCCCTGGGGCACATTGGATTTTACCTCAAAGAGGTCATTGAAGAAAATTTCAACATGCATTCTTCTGTTTAGCTCCAAAATAGTGATATTAATGAAAACTGACCAGATTTAGCTAGGTTTGTTCGATTGGTGCGCATTTCAATTTTCTCCCATTGACTTATAATGGGGAGGTCATGAAATTGACATGTCCTCAGGTCACCGATATACAACAAAAAAACGAGATAAACGAATTGTAGATACATATGCCTAATTACACTCTGTGAGTTTCAAACTATTTGGTTAACCACTGGGGCTTTGGCATGATGTCAAACTCCCAAAAACGTGACTTGAGGTCAGGTCATTTAATGTGACTTGACGACGTGACCTTGAAAGTTAGGAGGTCCCAATTTATAGACGATGTGTACAATTGTTCAATAAACATCTGTACAAAATTTCGCGGCGCTACGTGGCACTGCTTTTTCGCTTTCCACGAAAAACCTCAGGGGGGGGGGAGGATATCCGCCCCCGTCGGTGCGAGGGTTAAGTGACTTGTAAGTGAGAGTTAAGACGACAGTCAAATTGTCATGGGGCAGTAGAATGCCGAAAATGCAATGCAAATGCGCGTGGACGTGAGCCGTAGTGTAGAAGTATTGTGACTGGACTGCATGGAAGCATGTCAGCGCGATGGTGTGATGTTTTTAGCTGGTGGAGCATTGGTGGCATACACGGCAACAACGTAAGTCCCACGACAGTCACATCACATATGCCTCTCAATGCAAAACGAAACTGCATCAACTGCCTCCAATACAGGGAAGTGTTGCCATACCTTCGTCCCATCCTAGCTAGTATTACAGCAGTTCTGGAGTCTTCTAACGACATCGTCATCGTCGTCCTGCGCCAGTAACGTCGCCATTCATCGACAGCATTCATATTAGCCATCGTTATCAGGACCGTGTTGCCATAGAGGCGAGATTAACGCAGCCGATCGCTGAATCATCGCTCTTATTGACGCCACTCAGCACTTGCTTGGGAGGTGCTGAACATAGACAGTCATTTAGCTGATGGAGCGGGTTTTAAAGATCGTAGCTAAGTGTACATCTGGAAGTTACAAAAACAAAATGTTGGAAGTTGCGTTCCCTAAGCGGACGCGCCGAACTAATTTATATACCCGTTCCTCACTTGGTGCTAAACAAATATTTGTGTAAATAGTCATTTCAGCATCCCAAACCTAGTAATGTCAAAAGTTGTGTTAAAATGATCAATAACATGCCAAATATGTATTTTAGTGGTCAGATGAATAATTAAAATAGACAAGCTTTCGACATCACTGTCATCATCGGGTCCTGACCTGATGATGACAGTGATGATGAAACCGGACTCGATGATGACAGTGATGTTGAAAGCTTGTCTATTTTAATTATTCATTGGGCCACTAAAATACATATTTGGCATGTTATTGATCATTTTAACACAACTTTTGACAATAATGTCCATCATGCCAGCCATCCAAATAATACAAACCTAGTATTGATTGTTTTATGTCACTGCCCCCCCCCCCCCCACTCTTTCTCTCTATCTGTTTTGTCTCTCCCTCTTCTCACTCACTCTCCCACTACGTCACTAACTTACCCTCTGGATCTCTCTTTCAGGAAGAGGGCTCGGAGGCTCCTGATATGCATAATCATCAAGATGTCGGCCATCAACACTTTTCGACTCGCGGATTATGTTCGAAATGTAAAACTGTGCCATAAGTTGCGCTGGCAGGCGGTCGGGCGAAGTTTGACAAACTTTTAAGGCCGCTCCAACTACAGCGCTTTCATTACGTTAGGACGTTAGTGCTGGCCGTATTTTCAACTTGCGCTGCCAACCCCAGCCGTTCTTCACGATATGTGGGCGATTAGTGCTGAAAGCAGCAGGAAAGAAACTGAAAACCACGTTCAACTTGTGTTTACCGCGATGGCCTCTACATTTCGTTGCGTTTAATTTAAATTGATTATTTTATGCTTGTTCCGTTTATTTTAACGTTTGTTTATAAAGCCTAAGTCTCAAATATCAATGCATGACGTCAGCACGACTTGGCCAGATTTTATGAAGGAACATATTGGATATAGCACTTTTGCTAGCACTGGACCACGACCATCCGGCAATGTTCTGCTAAGTTAGACTCATCCGAGGTATACGACATTTTGTATTGATCTTTTTTTCAAACACTGTCTACATATATGATTATATGTTATTATCTTGTTTAAATTTCAGCGTTCCATGTTGAGACATTTGATGAAATTGTTAGCATGTGTGTGCTTTATTTGGCCATCGGGTCAGATCAACGGCCAATACCTTCACACCGCTGCAGATTGCTGAATCTGCATAGTTTCAAGACAAACTCACCACCAGAGCTCATTCAACTGGAGACGTACTCTGACGGCACTTTCATCTGGCAATGTCTTGACAGTGTGCTGTATGTGCTCATAGATTGAAACTTGGAACTCTTGGGACTGTCTCTCTGTCAGACACAGACGGACAGATTTGCTGGCATGGAGACAAGGATTCTTCGAGCTGGCAGTTGCGTATTTTCAAGCCAGTGTGTATGTGTATTATTTTCACGTCAACCAGCCATCACGTCAGTCAGCTATGATGTCAGTCAACCATGACGTCTGCCAGTCATCACGTCAGCCGACCACCACGTTAGCCAGTCATCACATCAGCCTGCCATCACATAAGTCACCCATCACATCAGCCAGCCATCACGTCAGTCAGCCATCACGTCAGTCAGCCATGACGTCAGTCAGCCATCACGTCAGTCAGTCGTCACATCAGTCAGTCAGCACGTCAGTCAACCATGACGTCAGTCAGCCATGACGTCAGTCAGCCATCACGTCATCCAGTCGTCACATCAACCTGTCATCACATAAGTCACCCATTACATCAGCCAGCCATCACGTCAGTCAGCCATCACGTCAGTCATCCATGACGTCAGCCAGTCATCACGTCAGCCAGTCGTCACATCAGTCAGTCATCACGTCGGTCAGCCACCACGTCAGCCAGTCGTCACATCAGTCAGTCATCCCATCAACCATCACGTCAGCCATCCATCACGTCAGTCAGCCATCCACATCCGCCCGGCTCTCTCCCAAGACTCCGTCCTCCCAAGACTCCGTCCCCTCGGCCCGGCTATCTCCCAAGACTCCGTCCCCTCGGCCCGGCTATCTCCCAAAACTCCGTCCCCTCGGCCCGGCTCTCTCCCAAGACTCCGTCCTCTCGGCCCGGCTATCTCCCAACACTCCGTCCCCTCGGCCCGGCTCTCTCCCAAGACTCCGTCCTCTCGGCCCGGCTATCTCCCAAGACTCCGTCCCCTCGGCCCGGCTCTCTCCCAAGACTCCGTCCTCTCGGCCCGGCTCTCTCCCAAGACTCCGTCCTCTCGACCCGGCTCTGCCCGTCTCGGCAAGTCGATCGTGTATCATCAGCCCCCCAAACGACCGCGGGTTAAACAATTAGGCGTGGGAGACCGCAGGCGCTGCCCTCAGAACTGGCTGACGCATATCAGTCCAATGGGGATCGGGTGCGCTGCGCGCCGCCGCGCCGGCTGTAGGACGCCGTGCTGAAGCCTTCCGCGTCTGTCAGTTTGAAGGGAATGCATCCACCTGTAGAAATGGTTATGCACTTACAGTGTGTCGCTCCGATGAGGATCGCCCAGACAGTGATGTGGGTGGTGTTGGTTTGGTGGCCAGGACAGCCATCTGGGTTTGGCAGGTCGTTGTTTTGTACTTTTCCTGGTGTGATTTTCGTATGATTCATGACAAGTTACTGTGCGATATGCTGCACATTGCATAGACAGCATGGGTGTGTATTTCAGTGCATGCTTGCTTGCAATGCTTTCTTGTTACACAATACAATTCCGTTATAATTTATACTACTACAATATTATATATAGATAATATTATATCACTAGGCAACCTTTGCTCTTGCAACTTGTTATCCTCTGCAAGAATGCACTCCTGAGTCCTATACCTTCCCACAACATGTGGTTCATTTTCATTTATAGATGATGCATTTCGACGTGTTACTCGTTGTCCTCGGCAAGGATAAACAGCTGACTGGGTCCCAGATTTAGGCCAGATACGAACCCCGAGTGATGATTATACGCGCCTAGCAACTCGAACGTCATCGAGCCATCAATGAAACAGTCTTATCTCGCCTAACTGTCTGAGTATTGACTTTTGATATATCCATATATAAAATGGACGGCTTATCAGAAAGTGGTCGAACTTCATACTTGAAACCACGGCTGAAATTTATCGCGCGATTCAGCGACGCACGTCTTGCTCCCTACTGTCCAGTAAATGGTCACTTCTTGTCCAGTGAATGGTCACTTCTACACTGACAACGACCTCATTTCGTCCGTAACAGCTGTAGACCTTTTGAAAGCGTTTGATATTTTACTGGCTCAACCAGGGCGTTCCCGTAACTGAATTGTCTTGGTGCGAAATATCAGACAGTTCCGCTGAGCTACTTTTCTTGCCGATCACAGGCGATTTGCAGAAAAAGCTCATCCCCTCACGAAATGTAGTGTATTTCAGGGATAACAGGGGTAACTGTTGTCCGCCCAGTTATGCTCGTTTTGTTCACTAATGATCTTAAAGGGAATAGTGAACCTTTAACATTAGTTTTTAACACAGATAGCCAGATTGTTGGTAGTACTGAGAAATCTCCAAATCTGAAATTTGCCCTTCCAAAACGACCTAGTTGCTGAGTTTCAACGCAAAAACCGTTGGAGCTATTGGGAGCTATTTTAAAGGGCCAAATCTTGTGACGTTTCGCATACGTCATTAGTGTGATTTATAACGCACTTAATTTTCGCTATTTGAACCGACTGCCACTGAAACGTATCATGTGTGTATAATCTATAAATATTATTGGCTATAACTTTTCAATTTTGATTGGATTTCCAATTGAAAATAATGCCGACACTCGTCTTGAAAAGGCACATCTTTTGATGGGTGGTTCGTACCTGTAACTGCAATGTTCGCTGCAGTAGAAGCACATCCAGAATTTATGCCCTTATTATACACGTGACTTCAGGTTTTGAGTAAATAACTTGGTTCATATTGAATTGATTTCCAATTGAAAATTACCAAAAGATGCTTCGTAAAAATACACATGTTTTTTATGGGTAGCTGGTTGCGGTACCTGCAATATTTCGATTAAATTGTGCCAATGTTTGTTCTTGCATTACGCTGTCTTGCGCTAAGTTTATGATGAGCTATAAATATTATTTGCCATAATTTTGTCAATTTTCATTGGATTTCCAATTGAAAGTAATACTGACACTCGTCTTGAAAAGGCACACCTTTTGAAGGGTAGCACGTACCGGTAACTACAATATTCTCCGCAATAGAAGCACATGCACCTGCAACTGCGATACTTTAGGGATACATTCTGCATGTGGTTACAGTTTTAAGTAATTACCTCTGACAGTTATGAACCGATTTCCAATTGAAATTACCAATAGATGCTTCGTGATAAGACGCATTTGTTGATAGGTGGCTGGTCGGCGTTAATGCAATATATCGATTCGACAAAAAAAAAATTGTTTACGATGAATTGACGCATAGCTCGAAATATTATTGGCTATAACTTTGTCAATTTTCATTGGATTTCCAATGTAAAATGATGTCGACACTCGTATTGAAAAGGCACACCTTTTGATGGGTGGCTTGTACCGGTAGCTGCAATATTAACTGCATATCCACACATTTATTTACATCGACCACACACACCGATGAACACACATTTTAACACATTTGTGGGTAGGTATATCACATTTACTTAAGCACATGAACATTATGGGTACGTGTTCACGCAACGCCACTCCAACTCTACTCATACAAGGCCATAGCACGGATTTATACAATAATCCGTGGCCATAGTGTACACATTCACACATTTTCAATCGCGACCAATATACTCGCGAGTCGCGACCCAGCGAACGAGGTTGTTAGTGTTGCTTACATATTCTGATTCAAGGATAGACTTTTGCTGGAATGACGTCACAACTCGTTTTGGTGACGTAATATTATTGTGACGTCACATGTATTAATATCAATATGTTTCCAATTATGACAAATTTGTACGTTTTCGCAAAAACGAATGCCAGAACCGTAATCAGGACACTATTTTCCATCATTCCGCACACTTTTCCCAAGGTGCGCTATTCCCTTTAATGGATTTTTCACTTATGGTCACCTTATCTCGTATCCTGATGACACCATTCACATTGTACATGACCTGCGCTTCTCCGGATAACCGAGTCTTGACGATCTCAAAACCAGAATCAAACTTACCGTGTGCAGGCATTAGTTATGTTTCGCTGCCAGTTCACAGACATGAACGGCAATAAAACTAAGGCTCCACACTTCCACTTGATTTAAGGTTGTAAGTGATGACGTTGACACAGTCACTATATGATGTTTGACGTTATAACGGGTGTCCACTATGAATCCGGACGCAGTTTAACGTTTCCTAACATCGCCAGCAATTATCATTATATTAAGTGTCGCTCCTCAACAGAATGCATGTTATAAATACTATACACGTGTGCAATACAAATATCCTTATCTTGACTCTAACGAAAATGACAGTAAACATGGCAGCCCTTGACAGGAAGCAGGTCCGCGCACGCATATAAAATGTTGTCAAAAACAAGATCCTGACAAACCAAAACATCTCATTCGGAATTATTGAATGGATATGGGAGTGCCCAGAACCACTATGTATGATGGCCTATTATGGTCTGTTATGGTCTATGATGGTCTATGATGGTCTGAAGTGATGGTCTTGCTGGCTTATCACCCCGGGGCATCACGCGCCCAGTCTTCTGCAAGAGTATGACAACGATAAACGGTGAATGTTATCGGAAACAATGCATTCAGAAGGCATTGGTGCCGTTTCTGGTTACCAACTACCCAAACAAAGACCGATCTCCGCCGCCGCCAGATGTTCCGGCCCGATCTCGCCAGTTCGCATTACGCGAAGGAAACGCTCGCGCTGCTCCACAAACTGGAGGTGCCCCATGTGACGAAGACGAGCAATCCTCCAAACTGTCCTCAGCTGCGTCCCATTGAGGACATGTGGGGACTTTTAAAGCAGAAAGTGTACGAAAGAGACTGGAAGGCTACCACAGAGGTACAACTCATCGCCAGAATCCGAGGAGTTTTGAAATCCCTTGACTCGCAAGTTGCGCGGACCATCATGATGAGCGTCCCCGCGCAGGTGCGCGAGTCGGCCACGTATGGAGCTTCGGCTGCATTCCACTGATGTCTCATGCAAATACAAAGTGTGAGCTTTCCAATGGTGTCTTCCTTGCTTTTATCATCCAACTCATACTCGACATACATGTAATTTAGTCGCGTCCGGATCCATAGTGGACACCCGTTAGTTGATTCTGGTCTGTATGTAGTGGGAGACGCATGCGAAGAGTGTGGTGCAATATGTAGTGCTAGTCAAGTTCAACTCCGCAAGTGGCGGCACTATCTTACTTCAGATGTCCTCAAAACGGTAACCCAATAGTAGGGGAAGGTGGAGAATCTAGACAACTATAGTAATTTGGACTCCCACGCTTCTCGTCCAACCCAGGGCTGCAATATATCCCTAACCAGCGTGGCTACGACGTGACAAACGAAGGTCGTATGCGTGGTTTGACGGAGATTATGGGGGGGCGGGGGGCTAGGTGTTGTGAGAAGAAATTTTGTTTTGTACATGAACGAGTCCGCCCCTGTAGCTCAGTCGGTAGAGCGCTGGCTTCTGACCTCACCCGGTAGTGGCAGCCCGGGTTCGAGTCGCTTCGGCGCTTGCTATTTGCCCCTGACTGGGATGGCCTGCGGCCGGTGGCAGCGGTCGCACTCAAGGTCAGGTGACGTCAGAGGGCGGGGCAGACCGTGTCCAGGTATGTCGGGCACGTTAAACTTTCGCTTCTAAATTCTGCCGGGCGCCAGGAATTGCTTGATCGGGTGGTGGGGTCAAGGCCTGCGAAACAAGCTATGCTTAGCGCCAGGCGCGTAACCGCCACTGGGGTCACTGGGGATCAGTCCCCAGTAACAATTTATAATTTTAACATTACTTCTATGGGCGTTGCATGGAAAGAATCGACTTCAAAGTGCCTCTGTCCCCACCTACTTTAGAAAGGTGGTTACGCCTATACTCAGCACTGTGTCTGACCTCGGAAATCCATCCACTCAAAGCATTCGGACTAAATTTCTGGGAAAAAGAACTGAAATGGGAATTCAACAGCCCGTCCGTTTTGGGAGAATTATGATGATGATTATTTAGTTTTCTTTGCTTTTGATCGTAAGGAGGAATAATGACTCCAATACAGTGATTCTGAACTAGGAGTTATTTCTCCATTTGGGGTACGGGCGGCGGTAGTGGCGATTAAACAGCTGAGTCAAAAAGCATCGCTGATTCGCTTGGCAATGGTACTTAATGCGCATACATCTATCACAGATACTGTTCCACTGAGACTCATTATCGCAATGAGAATCAAAGCCAACTAGTGCTAAAAGATGCTCAGCTTTGTGTTAGGGCTTATGTTTTGATACGCCGCTGGGAACCACCAAGATTAGCAGCACACATGACTGCTTACATTCCTGTCCCTAGATGGCACCAGCAGTAAACGCCTGAAGTTATGTTGTACCGCATAGCTCGAAGCTGAGAACTGCGGTCTGCACAATGGGGGAGAGGGTAACAAGTCATTCTGGTCATCAATAGGGGTACCCTTGTTACTTAGAGCCACTGCTCTATAGTAGTATTCGTTTAATCTCCGACGTCACAACTCGTTCTTAATCTCCACATCTCCGTCATCCCCATAATCCCCATAATCTCCGTCAAGCCACGCATACGACCTTCGTTTGTCACGTCGTAGCCACGCTGGTTAGGGATATATTGCAGCCTGGGATGCAGACGATATCATGTTACTTTCACCGACGCCGCAAGGCTTGCAACAAATTATTGAGAGTATGCAGTGCAGAGTATGCAGAAAATCATGATATATTATTTAATACGAAGAAAACCGAAGACTCCTGCGACTGCGACTAATACGAAGACTCCTGCGACTCTGTCTCCATTGACTGTCTCGGTCTGTCTCTGTCTGTCGACTCCTGCGACTCTCTCTCTCTCCATTGGCTGTCTCTGTCTGTCTCTCCGACTGTTGACTCCTGCGACTCTCTCTCTCACCATTGTCTGTCTCTGTCTGTCTCTGTCTGTCTCTCCGACTGTCGACTCCTGCGACTCTGTCTCCATTGACTGTCTCTGTTTGTTTCTCCGACTGTCGACTCCTGCAACTGACTCTCTCCATTGACAGCTCGATAGCCCTCAAAGTGAGCACCGATTAGCCTTCAGTCAACGGACAGTAGCCAGAAGCGGCAGCCCTCAAAGTGAGCACCGATTAACCTTCAGTCAACGGCCAGTTTAATATCGAGCGGTGTCCGCTGGTAACCCATTCGAGTTCGTTCATTTATTACCAAACGCTTGAGGGGGTGGGTAGGGTTTGCTCCAGCGTTTTAAGTGACACGTGGGAGGGAGGGGGTCTGGTACAGGTGTTAAGTAAGATGTGAAGCTAAAATGAGTCTTTGAAAATGATCACGGGTGTTGAGCCACCTGAGGGCCTGAAATTAAACATGTGTCAGCATCGCGACGACATTGTCACTTCAGTATACCTATCTTCACGATTTTGTTTGTGGGGGGAGGGGGGGGGTATACACCTAACTGGGATGAACTGCGGCTGGTGGCAGTGGTTGCATTCAAGGTCAGCTGATGTTAGTGGGCGGGGTGGACCGTGTCCAGGTATGTCAGCTGACGTTAGTGAGCGGGGTGGACCGTGTCCAGGTATGTCAGCTGACGTTAGTGGGCGGGTGGACCGTGTCCAGGTATGTCAGCTGACGTTAGTGGGCGGGGTGGACCGTGTCCAGGTATGTCAGCTGACGTTAGTGGGCGGGGTGGACCGTGTACAGGTATGTCAGCTGACGTTAGTGGGCGGGGTGGACCGTGTCCAGGTATGTCAGCTGACGTTAGTGGGCGGGGTGGACCGTGTCCATGTATGTCAGCTGACGTTAGTGGGCGGGGTTGACCGTGTCCAGGTATGTCAGCTGACGTTAGTGGGCGGGGTGGACCGTGTCCAGGTATGTCAGCTGACGTTAGTGGGCGGGGTGGACCGTGTCCAGGTATGTCAGCTGACGTTAGTGGGCGGGGTTGATCGTGTCCAGGTATGTCAGCTGACGTTAGTGGGCGGGGTGGACCGTGTCCAGGTATGTCAGCTGACGTTAGTGGGCGGGGTTGACCGTGTCCAGGTATGTCAGCTGACGTTAGTGGGCGGGGTGGACCGTGTCCAGGTATGTCAGCTGACGTTAGTGGGCGGGGTGGACCGTGTCCATGTATGTCAGCTGACGTTAGTGGGCGGGGTGGACCGTGTCCAAGTATGTCAGCTGACGTTAGTGGGCGGGGTGGACCGTGTCCAGGTATGTCAGCTGACGTTAGTGGGCGGGGTTGACCGTGTCCAGGTATGTCAGCTGACGTTAGTGGGCGGGGTGGACCGTGTCCAGGTATGTCAGCTGACGTTAGTGGGCGGGGTGGACCGTGTCCAGGTATGTCAGCTGACGTTAGTGGGCGGGGTTGACCGTGTCCAGGTATGTCAGCTGACGTTAGTGAGCGGGGTGGACCGTGTCCAGGTATGTCAGCTGACGTTAGTGGGCGGGGTGGACCGTGTCCAGGTATGTCAGCTGACGTTAGTGGGCGGGGTGGACCGTGTCCAGGTATGTCAGCTGACGTTAGTGGGCGGGGTGGACCGTGTCCAGGTATGTCAGCTGACGTTAGTGGGTGGGGTTGACCGTGTCCATGTATGTCAGCTGACGTTAGTGGACGGGGTGGACCGTGTCCAGGTATGTCAGCTGACGTTAGTGGGCGGGGTTGACCGTGTCCAGGTATGTCAGCTGACGTTAGTGGGCGGGGTAGACCGTGTCCAGGTATGTCAGCTGACGTTAGTGGGCGGGGTTGACCGTGTCCAGGTATGTCGGACACGTACATTTCTCCTCCAAATTCTGCCGGCTACCAGGAATTGCGCCATATGATGGTAAGGGTCATGGCGTGAGCAACTTCCTCAAAAGGTTCGGACGAAATTTATATTCAAATTTGAAAAGATGTAGCCCAAGCAGGTTATATCTTCTATCCCAGCATAACACTTTTCACGGGTTGGTTCCAGACCTCTTCACTCCACCGACTCAGGGTCAGGACTAGTGGTGTAAGATTTTGATTTTTTCAAATCATGTCCGATCCAAAGTCCGATCCAATATGACAATGCTGACCGAAAAGTGTCCGATGAGTCCCGGAGTCCGAAAATAGTCCAATTTTTAAAACATCTCATGTTTTATGTCAGCTGTGTAGCTCTTCTGCAACCTTGAAATGAGATGAGTGCAAACTGCAAGTGCTCATAAGTTGTTACCTTATTGCTACCATTGCATAACAGATTCTAGAAATGTTATTCAGTCTATGGCTATTCTGCCTGATTGGTTTTATATTTATCCGAAGGATATTATTGTTAATTTTAAGTGATTTGTACAGCCTAGTAGCCTAAGAATGTATGAACGCAACATCTAACTGTCTGTAAGGTGTAAAAACCTGTAAGGTGGGAAAATGCATGAATTGTGATCTATATACCTTACCAAAAATTGTCTAAAATATCTAAGGCTGACCGACCGAAGTCCAAATCGAAATCGGATTATTTTCGGACGTCCAAAAATTTAAACTCCGATTTGCATCACTAGTCAGGACCTGCCACAATGCTATATGTATCGTGACTTTCTTCATTTTCACCTGCCGCGACCACGCCACCCGAGAGCACGCAAACTCCCTGTAATTCCACTCATAATGCATCCTTTGGTCGTTGGAATAGCGACGACATGGAGACATAACTGGAACTCGCGTGATGGGCCTGGGAATCCTCTTCGGCATGTTTACCGTCAAATACTCCCACGATGTTTCGTCCAAGACCATGTGATCATGAGAGGACTTTAAACATTTGTTCGAAAAACCTGCAGTTCCGGCTAAATCGTCAACTTCCGGTAAAACTTGCAGGGATTCGAAACATTGCGCGAACTGGTCCAAAGTGAAGAGATCGATTCACCGGTATCACACATGCGTGAATAATTTCTGACCCCGGTGCCTCGAAATGTTTATGATAATATTTTCAAGCTTCTTAAGCGGCTTATGTCTTGTGCTATCAGGTATTCCAGAACGCAGTACAATATTGATTCAAGGGTAGCCTTTAAGAATCAACAGATTCTTAGAATCTACCCAAAGCCTGGCCACCAGTGCTGCGCGGGCAAATGCCCGAAACAATAACCGCAGACATATATTTACCACATGATAGCAAATGTCACACAAGAGGCTACAAATACTGCATTTATCCTTAGCCGACGTTAAATTGATGGGCTCGGCGGTTGGTCGGCAACTGACATAAAGACATGCCGCCCACCACAATGGGCCCCTCGGCCACACTAAATCACTCAGCTGTGGCACAGCCACTGATATAGAGAATACTGACCCGTTGGCGGGACAGTTATCCTCTCACCCTGACTGGCGAGACTGTTATCCTCTCACCCTGACTGGACAGACTGTTATCCTCTCACCCTGACTGGACAGCTGGGACTGTTATCCTCTCACCCTGACTGGACAGCTGGGACTGTTATCCTCTAACCCTGACTGGACAGCTGGGACTGTTATCCTCTCACCCTGACTGGACAGCTGGGACTGTTATCCTCTCACCCTGACTGGACAGCTGGGACTGTTATCTTCTAACCCTGACTGGAAAGACTGTTACCCTCTCACCCTGACTGGACAGTTGGGACTGTTAACCTCTCACCCTGACTGGACAGCTGGGACTGTTATCCTCTCATCCTGACTGGACAGCTGGGACTGATATCCTCTCACCCTGACTGGACAGACTGTTATCCTCTCACCCTGACTGGACAGACTGTTATCCTCTCACCCTGACTGGACAGACTGTTATCCTCCCACCCTGACCAGACAGCTGGGACTGTTATTCTCTCACCCTGACTGGACAGACTGTTATCCTCTCACCCTGACCAGACAGCTGGGACTGTTATCCTCTCACCCTGACTGGACAGCTGGGACTGATATCCTCTCATCATGACTGGACCGCTGAAACTGTTATCCTCTCACCCTGACTGGACAGCTGGGACTGTTATCCTCTCACCCTGACTGGACAGCTGGGACTGTTATCCTCTCACCCTGACTGGACAGCTGGGACTGTTATCCTCTCATCCTGACGGGACAGCCGGGACTGTTATCCTCTCACCCTGACTGGACAGCTGGGACAGTTATCCTCTCACCCTGACTGGATATACTGTTATCCTCTCACCCTGACTGTACAGACTGTTATCCTCTCACCCTGACTGGACAGACTGTTATCCTCCCACCCTGAACAGACCGCTGGAACTGTTATCCTCTCACCCTGACTGGACAGCTGGGACTGTTATCCTCTCACCCTGACTGGGCAGACTTGTATCCTCTCACCCTGACTGGACAGCTGGGACTGTTATCCTGTCACCCTGACTGGACAGCTGGGACTGTTATTCTCTCACCCTGACTGGACAGACTGTTATCCTCTCACCCTGACTGGACAGACTGTTATCCTCTCACCCTGACTGGACAGACTGTTATCCTCCCACCCTGACCAGACAGCTGGGACTGTTATTATCTCACCCTGACTGGACGACTGTTATCCTCTCACCCTGACCAGACCGCTGGAACTGTTATCCTCTCACCCTGACTGGACAGCTGGGACTGTTATCCTCTCACCCTGAATGGGCAGACTTTTATCCTCTCACCCTGACTGGACAGCTGGGACTGTTATCCTGTCACCCTGACTGGACAGCTGGGACTGCTATCCGCTCACCCTGACTGGACAGACTGTTATCCTCCCACCCTGACCAGACAGCTGGGACTGTTATTCTCTCACCCTGACTAGACAGACTGTTATCCTCTCACCCTGACCAGACCGCTAAGACTGTTATCCTCTCACCCTGATTGTACAGCTGGGACTGTTATCCTCTCACCCTGACTGGATAGACTGTTATTCTCACACCCTGACTGGCTAGACTATTATTTTCTCACCCTGACTAGACAGACTGTTATCCTCTCGCCCTGACTGGACAGCTGGGACTGTTATCCTCTCACCCTGACTGGACAGGCTGTTATCCTCTCACCCTGACCAGACAGCTGGGATTGTTATCCTCTCACCCTGACTGGACAGACTGTTATCCTCTCACCCTGACTGGACATACTGTTATCCTCTCACCCTGACTGGACAGACTATTACCCTCTCACCCTGACTGGACAGCCGGGACTGTTATCCCCTCACCCTGACTGGACAGACTGTTATCCTCTCACCCTGACTGGACAGACTGTTGTCCTCTCACCCTGACTGGACATACTGTTATCCTCTCACCCTGACTAGACAGACTGTTATCTTCTCATCCTGACTGGACAGACTGTTATCCCCTCACCCTGACTGGACAGACTGGTACCCTCTCACCCTGACTGGACAGCTGGGACTGTTATCCTCTCACCCTTACTGGACAGCTGGGACTGCTATCCTCTCACCCTGACTGGACAGCTGGGACTGATATCCTCTCACCCTGACTGGACAGCTGGGACTGTTATCTTCTCACCCTGACTGGACAGCTGGGACTGATATCCTCTCACCCTGATTGGACAGCTGGGACTGATATCCTCTCACCCTGACTGGACAGACTGTTATCATCTCACCCTGACTGGACAGACTGTTATCCTTTCACCCTGACTGGACAGCTGGGACTGTTATCTTCTCACCCTGACTGGACAGCTGGGACTGATATCCTCTCACCCTGATTGGACAGCTGGGACTGATATCCTCTCACCCTGACTGGACAGACTGTTATCCTCTCACCCTGACTGGACAGACTCTTATCCTTTCACCCTGACTGGACAGCTGGGACTGTTATCTTCTCACCCTGACTGAACAGACTGTTATCCTCTCACCCTGACTGAACAGACTGTTATCCTCTCACCCTGACTGGACAGACTGTTATCCTCTCACCCTGACTGGACAGACTGTTATCCCCTCACCCTGACTGGACATACTGATATCCTCTCACCCTGACTGGACAGCTGGGACTGTTATCCTTTCACCCTGACTGGACAGCTGGGACTGTTATCTTCTCACCCTGATTGAACAGACTGTTATCCTCTCACCCTGACTGGACAGACTGTTATCCCCTCACCCTGACTGGACAGGTGGGACTGATATACTCTCACCCTGACTGGACAGCTTGGACTGTTATACTCTCACCCTGACTGGACAGACTGTTATCCTCTCACTCTGACTGGACAGGTGGGACTGATATACTCTCACCCTGACTGGACAGCTTGGACTGTTATACTCTCACCCTGACTGGACAGACTGTTATCCCCTCACCCTGACTGGACATACTGTTATTCTCTCATCCTGACTGGACAGACTGTTATCCCCTCACCCTGACTGGACAGACTGTTATCCCCTCACCCTGACTGGACATACTGTTATTCTCTCACCCTGACTGGACAGACTGTTATCCTCTCACCCTGACTGGACATGCTGTTATCCTCTCACCCTGACTGGACAGACTGTTATCCTCTCACCCTGACTGGATAGACTGTTATCCTCTCACTCTGACTGGACATGCTGTTATCCTCTCACCCTGACTGGACAGACTGTTATCCTCTCACTCTGACTGGACAGACTGTTATCCTCTCACCTTGACTGGACAGACTGTTATCCCCTCACCCTGACTGGACATACTGTTATCCTCTCACCCTGACTGGAGAGCTGGGACTGTTATTTTCACACCCGGACTGGACAGACTGTTATCCTCTCACCCTGACTGGACAGCTGGGACTGTTATCCTCTCACCCTGACTGGACAGACTGTTATCCCCTCACCCTGACTGGACACACTGTTATCCTCTCACCCTGACTGGACAGACTGTTATCCTCTCACCCTGACTGGACAGACTGTTATCCTCCCACCCTGACTGGACAGCCGGGACTGTTATCCTATCACCCTGACTGGACAGACTGTTATCCTCTCACCCTGACTGGACAGCCGGGACTGTTATCTTCTCACCCTGACTGGACAGCCGGGACTGTTATCCTCTCACCCTGACTGGAGAGACTGTTATCCTCTCACCCTGACTGGACAGACTGTTATCCCCTCACCCTGACTGGACACACTGTTATCCTCTCACCCTGACTGGACAGACTGTTATCCTCTCACCCTGACTTGACAGACTGTTATCCTCTCACCCTGACTAGACAGCCGGGACTGTTATCCTATCACCCTGACTGGACAGACTGTTATCCTCTCACCCTGACTGGACAGCCGGGACTGTTATCTTCTCACCCTGACTGGAAAGCCGGGACTGTTATCCTCTCACCCTGACTGGAGAGACTGTTATCCTCTCACCCTGACTGGACAGACTGTTATCCCCTCACCCTGACTGGACACACTGTTATCCTCTCACCCTGACTGGACAGACTGTTATCCTCTCACCCTGACTGGACAGACTGTTATCCTCTCACCCTGACTAGACAGCCGGGACTGTTATCCTATCACCCTGACTGGACAGACTGTTATACTCTCACCCTGACTGGACAGACTGTTATCCTCTCACCCTGACTGGATATACTGTTATCCTCTCACTTTGACTGGGGAGACTGTTATCCCCGCATGCTTGCTGGACAGCCCGGACTGTTATCCTCTCATCCTGACTGGACAGACTGTTATCCTCTCACCCTGACTGGACAGACTGTTATCTTCTCACCCTGACTGGACAGACTGTTATCCTCTCACTCTGACGGGACAGACTGTTATCCTCTCACCCTGACTGGACAGACTGTTATCCACTCACCCTGACTGGACAGACTATTATCCTCTCACCCTGACTGGACGGACTGTTATCCTCTCATCCTGACTGGACAGCCGGGACTGTTATCCTCTCACCCTGACTGGACAGACTATTATCCTCTCACCCTGACTGGACAGACTGTTATCCCCTCACCGTGACTGGACAGACTGTTATTCTCTCACCCTGACTGGACAGACTGTTATCCTCTCATTCTGACTGGACAGACTGTTATCCCCTCACCGTGACTGGACAGACTGTTATCCTCTCACCCTGACTGGACAGACTGGTATCCTCTCACCCTGACTGGACATACTGTTATCCTCTCACCCTGACTGGACAGACTGTTATCCTCTCACCCTGACTGGACAGCGGAACTGTTATCCTCCCACGCTGACTGCACAGCTGGGAGTGTTATCCTCTCACCCTGACTGAACAGCTGAAATTGTTATCCTCTCACCCTGATTCAGATTCAGATTTATTTCGCAAAAGATCCACATGATGAGGCTTTTCACATGTGCACGTCAAGTGAGCTAGAAACAATGGGTATGAGGGCGAATGGCGATGCTATTAAACTCGTGAAAAACACTTCAGCACGCACAGACGTTGGCACATACCCGCATGTATACACACAGCCATGCACACTCGTAACACATACTTTCACGCGTGCATATACACCAGCACACACGTCACATTCAGATGTATACACACAGCCATACCAATGCACACTTGTTAGATTGGGTCTAGTTCGGCGTTTGCCTTTTCGTAAGCATATACTTGTTTAGCTGTGTCCTAAAAGCTGTGGGGTGTGGTGCAAATGACAGCGACTTGTAAGTGCGTACAGTATTGTAATTTAATCGTCTGCGCCCGGCTTCGTTGTGGATGTGTGGTAGCGTGAGTTCGGCTGCCCGCCTTGTGTCGTGTTCATGACATTGATTGGCTGCATGGCCGTATGTTGCTGTCAGCTGCTCAGGTTGTCCAGTGATCAACGTATACGGTGTAGTACGCATAGCTGGTGGTACTGCGTCAGTTCGTGGGCATTTAACCATCCGAGGTCTTCAAACGCGTCGGATATGTGGTCGTGTTTCCGTCGCCCGACTCGGGCAGACAAATTCAGTACTTTCTGAACTCGGTGCAGTTGCGTCTCTGTACATGTGCTCTACACTGAGATACAATATCTCACTATAGAGACAGCTAGAGCCTGGACAATGGGCTTGATCACAGCCTTGGGCATAACATGTTTGGCATGACTTCGGGCGATGAGGAAACCGTTGCACTCAGGTACGTAGCCAGGATTTCGTCCGGGGGGGGGGGGGGGCTCGGCGCCTGGAAAGAGCCCCCTTCCCGAGCGCTGAAAGGGCCCTTCGCAAGCGTTGAACGGGCCAAACAAAACGGATGAAGAGGCACGTTACACGGATGGAAAATGCAGTATGACAGGTATGACATGGGCCATACCAACTTTTGGGAGCTGGAGTTAGCAAACTGTCATATCAACTTTGGAACCAACGACACCAATTTTGAATTAGCTATACCAACTTTGATTTTTTTTTTAAGCTCAAGACTTGAAACTCTTAAACAAATTGAGCCGCGAAGCGGTGTGAAAATTTTGAGTCTTATGCCCTATATATGCATTCTCATGAATGCGTCACATTGCGGATGTTGCGGCTCTTTAAAAATGTTATTGTGCGTTTAAAAGTGCGGTAAAAAAGTGCTAAAGTGAACTATTTTGCTCAATAATATAGGAAAGTAGTAACAGAACACATAAATGCGCCGAGAAACGGACCATTTTTCTAACCCGCATATAATTGAATTTGTAGTTAAACTGCGCCGCGGAGCGGTGCAAAAATTTTGAGTTGTATTCCCTAGACAACTGCATTATTACTGTTGAAAGACCCAGAGTCCCTCCAGATCGTCTAAGGGCCCCTCCGACCTTTACAACGCCCTTATGACCTGTTCAGGGACTCATCTGGGATCCGCGAAAAGACATGATGTGGAGTGGGTGATATATATTAAATACAAAGAGGGCTTACTCTACAAGAAAATTAAAATCAAAACTTGCGGGTATATGGTAATACCCTTCGTTAGCGATTAAACATGTCATTGCTCGTCTTAAAGACGAGCAATGACCTGTTACCGAATGCCTCTTAATCGCTGCCGAATGGTGTTACAATATACCCGAAAGCTCCGATTTTAATATTTTTCTTGTGGAGTAAGTTCTCTTTGTATTTAATCTTCATCTTGGATCTCTGTGTGTTTTTGGGCCTTCCGGTCGGACCAGAACTCTTCTGGCCTTCCAAGAAGGTCTTATCTGTCAAGGGGCCCATTGGGCTTGTTCAGAGGTCCTTCCGACCTGGTCAGGGACTGAACTGGCTGCTTTGTCACCCTGCCGACATGCTCAGTAGCCCCTCCGACATGCCCAGGGGCCCTCCAGTCTGGCTAGGAACACATCCGGCATGTTCCAGGGCCCTTCCGACCGGCCCAGGGACCGTTTCGATCTAGCCAGATGCCCCTCTGACTTGCCCAGGAGCCCCTCCGATCTGGCCAGCGACTCTTCTGGTCGGACTGCGCTGGCTGCTTTGTCGCCCTGCCGACATGCTCAAGGGGCCGTCCGACCTGCCCTCAGGCCCCTCCGTGCTGGCTAGGGACCAATTTGGCATGTTCAGGGGCCATTTATATCCACCCAGGGGCCCTTTTGGTCTGGTCAGGGGCCCCTCCGATCTGCACAGGGGTATTTTGAACTTTCCAGAGCCCCTCTGGTCTGCCCAGGGGCCCTTCAGCCTTCAAAGGGGCCCTTCCGACCTGGAAAGGGACTGTACTGGTTGCTTTGTCACCTTGCAACATGCTCCGAGGGCCCTCCGACCTGCCCTTGGGGCCCCTCCGTGCTGACTAGGGGCCCATTCGGCATGTTCAGGGCCGTCCTGACCCACCTAGGGGGCCCTTTCGGTCTGGTCAGGGCCCCCTCTGACCTGCACAGGGACCCTTTGAACTTCCCAGGGGCCCTCAGGGCTGTCCAAGGGCCCTCCAACCTGCTCAGAGGCCCTTATGACCTGGCAAGGGACTGTGCTGGCTGCTTTGTCGCCCTGCTGACATGCTCAGGGGCCTATCAACCTGCCCAGGGGCCCCTCTGTGTTGGCTAGGGGCCCATTCGACGTGTTCAGGGGCCCTCCGGCCCGCTGATAGGTCCTTTCGGTCTGACCAGGGGCCCTTCTGACATGCGCAGAGCTCTTCCTAACGTCCAAGGGGCCCTCTGGTCTTTCAGAGAGGGAGGTTGCCCTATAGAGCCTCTGAAGTGCTCTAAACTCTCAAAATTCCACGCTTCGCGTGGTAAAGAGTCCATGATACCGCGCTTCGCGCGGTCTCGTCGGCCCTTTTCGGCACGCTGTGCGCGTCGGAAAGGGCTCTCCGCCGCCGAAAAGGGCCCTCCTGTCATCCTGCGGGCGGCCGCACCCGCCCCCCCCCCCCCCCCCTTTGGCTACGTGCCTGGTTGCACTTCTGTGTGAGTTTATCTATATGTGTTGGGTAATTAAGGTGCCTATCAATCGTTACGCCCAGGTTCTTAGCCACTCGGCTGTCATGCACAGTGGTGCCACAAAAGCTGAGCTGTACCGGTTGAAGATTTATCAGCATGGCCGGCGTTCCGAGCACTAACATTTGTGTCTTTTGGGCATTGACTCATGTTGTGATTGTAAAACCATGTGAAGAGTATGTGAAGTGTCTGTTCCATTTGAGTGATCATTGCTTGAATGTCGTGTTTTTCCCTGTGATAAGTATTTGTGTGTCGTCTGCGAACTATACTATTGACAGAAAATCGGGAACATATAGACAGGTCGTTTGCGTATATCGTGTACAGTATACAGCTCAGGGAGCCGCCTTGAAATCAGTGTTCGCAACGGGCCCACCAACCCCCAGCCCAGCCCAGCCCAGACCCATGAACACCATGCCCAGGCCCGGACCAGGCCCAGTCAAATTCATAATATTGAGGCCCAGGCCCGGTCCGGCCCGTTCAGATTAAGCATATAATTATTTTCACAAAATTTGAAATAATTATCCTAACATATTAACTTGTATACTATAGATGTGAAACAATGAACCAACTATGCTAACAAAAAAAAGAAGAAGAAAAAAAGCCACAGCCACAGCAAGTGTGTTGCTGTGTAAGTGAACTGCTGGTTAAAATATTTTTGAGATCTGACCTGAGCTTGTGCGACACGCGCATTACTTCAAAATTGTCAAGCTCAGGGCCATCCAGAGCCCAGTGATTTCCTTAAAGTTGAGGCCCGGCCCAGGCCTAGCCCAGGCCCAGCCCATGGCCCATTGGGCCAACCCAGCCCATGGCGAACTCTGCTTGAAATACTCAGATTTCGTTCCGCTTTGACCTTGAAACTGTCGCGGTTCCATCTCTGTTTGTGATCTGCACTTGCTGGGTGTGACCTGCAAAATAACTCTTGAACCATTTGATATCGATGCCGTACATGTGTAACTTTTGAAGCAAGGTTTCGTGTGGTACTACATCAAAGCATTTTGTGAGATTAATCAGCACTAGAATGTAAATTTCGTCCGATGAGATTCTTTGCCTCGGCAGTAACAGGTGGTGCCCTCGTCTGACCTGTTCTTAAGCGTCTAACAGGTGCCACTGTGTCCAATAATGGCGTAAACTTTGGGAGGAAAGATTCCCATTTTCCCGGCGTACTGCCGGCGATAAACACATCAGACCAATCCGCGCGCGCCAGCTGCTCGTTGAACGCATCAAAATCGATCCGACTGAGGATGCGCCGCAGCGCTGGAACGCGGGTCTGTGACCGCCGGACATGGTCTGTTTGGGTCTGAATACATACTGTTTGGGTCTGACTGGACAGACTGGTATCCTCTCACCCTGACTGGAGAGCGGGATTGCTATTCTCTCACCCTGACTGGAGAGACTGTTATCCTCTCACCCTGACTGGACAGCGGGACTGTTATCCTCTCACCCTGACTGGAGAGACTGTTATCTTCTCACCCTGACTGGACAGCGGGACTGTTATCCTCTCACCCTGACTGGACAGCTGGGACTGTTATCCTCTCACCCTGACTGGACAGCGGGATTGTTATCCTCTCACCCTGACTATACAGCGGGACTGTTATCCTCTCACCCTAACTGGACAGCTGGGACTGTTATACTCTCGCCCTGACTGGACAGACTGTTATCCTCTCACCCTGACTGGACAGCCGGGATTGTTATCCTCTCACCCTGACTGGACAGCTGGGACTGTTATCCTCTCACCCTGACTGGACAGACTGTTATCCCCTCACCCTGACTGGACAGCTCGGAATGTTATCCTCCCACCCTGACTGGACAGCTGGGACTGTTATCCTCTCACCCTGACTGGACAAACTGTTATCCTCTCACCCTGACTGGACAGCTGGGACTGTTATCCTCTCATCCTGACTGGACATGCTGTTATCCTCTCACCCTGACTGGATAGCCGGGACTGTTATCCTCTCACCCTGACTGGACGGACTGTTATTATCTCACCCTGACTGGACAGACTGTTATCCTCTCACCCTGACTGGACAGCCGGGATTGTTATCCTCTCGCCCTGACTGGACAGACTGTTATCCTCTCACCCTGACTGGACAGACTGTTATCCTCTCACCCTGACTTGACAGACTGTTATCCTCTCACCCTGACTGGACAGACTGTTATCCTCTCACCCTGACTGGACAGACTGTTATCCTCTCACCCTGACTGGACGGACTGTTATCCTCTCATCCTGACTGGACAGCCGGGACTGTTATCCTCTCACCCTGACTGGACAGACTGTTATCCTCTCACCCTGACTGGACAGACTGTTATCCTCTCACCCTGACTGGACAGCCGGGATTGTTATCCTCTCACCCTGACTGGACAGACTGTTATCCTCTCACCCTGACTAGACAGACTGTTATCCTCTCATCCTGACTGGACAGCCGGGACTGTTATCCTCTCACCCTGACTGGACAGACTGTTATCCTCTCACCCTGACTGGACAGACTGTTATCCTCTCACCCTGACTGGACAGCTGGGACTGTTATCCTCTTACACTGACTGGACAGACTGTTATCCTCTCACCCTGACTGGACAGACTGTTATCCTCTCACCCTGACTGGACAGACTGTTATCCTCTCACCCTGACTGGACAGCCGGGATTGTTATCCTCTCACACTGACTGGACAGACTGTTATCCTCTCACCCTGACTGGACAGCTGGGACTGTTATCCTCTCACACTGACTGGACAGACTGTTATCCTCTCACCCTGACTGGGCAGCCTGTTATCCTCTCACCCTGACTGGACAGACTGTTATCCTCTCACCCTGACTGGACATACTGTTATCCTCTCACCCTGACTGGACAGCTGGGACTGTTATCCTCCTACCCTGACTGGATAGACTGTTATCCTCTCACCCTGACTGGACAGACTGTTATCCTCTCACCCTGACTGGACATACTGTTATCCTCTCACCCTGACTGGACAGTTGGGACTGTTATCCTCTCACCCTGACTGGACAGCCGGGACTGTTATCCTCTCACCCTGACTGGACAGACTGTTATCCTCCCACCCTGACTGGACAGACCGTTATCCTCTCACCCTGACTGGACAGCCGGGATTGTTATCCTCTCACACTGACTGGACAGACTGTTATCCTCTCACCCTGACTGGACAGCTGGGACTGTTATCCTCTCACACTGACTGGACAGACTGTTATCCTCTCACCCTGACTGGACAGACTGTTATCCTCTCACCCTGACTGGACAGACTGTTATCCTCTCACCCTGACTGGACAGCCGGGATTGTTATCCTCTCACCCTGACAGGACAGACTGTTATCCTCTCACCCTGACTGGACAGCAGAAACTGTTATTCTCTCACCCTGACTGACAGCTGGGACTGTTCACTTATCCTCTCACCCTGACTGGACAGACTGTTATCCTCTCACCCTGACTGGACGGACTGTTATCCTCTCATCCTGACTGGACAGCCGGGACTGTTATCCTCTCACCCTGACTGGACAGACTGTTATCCTCTCACCCTGACTGGACAGACTGTTATCCTCTCACCCTGACTGGACAGACTGTTATCCTCTCACCCTGACTGGACAGCTGGGACTGTTATCCTCTTACCCTGACTGGACAGACTGTTATCCTCTCACCCTGACTGGAGAGACTGTTATCCTTTCACCCCTGACTGGACGGACTATTGTCCTCTCACCCTGACTGGACAGGCTGTTATCCTCTCACTCTGACTGGACAGACTGTTATCCTCTCACCCTGACTGGAAAGACTGTTATCCTCTCACCCTGACTGGACAGCTGGGACTGTTATCCTCTTACCCTGACTGGACAGACTGTTATCCTCTCACCCTGACTGGACGGACTGTTATCCCCTCACCCTGACTGGACGGCCGGGATTGTTACCCTCTCACCCTGACTGGACAGACTGTTATCCTCTCACCCTGACTGGACAGACTGTTATCCTCTCACCCTGACTGGACAGCCGGGGTTGTTATCCTCTCACCCTGACTGGACAGCTGGGACTGTTATCCTCTCACCCTGACTGGCAGTCCTCTGGACAGCTGTAGTTCCAATTCACGTATAAATGTAATTAAAAATCACGAACTACAAAGAGCATTATGAATGTCATGCACTGCAAACATGCTTACCACGACGGCTAGCCCTTGCGTGCTAGAAGTAAGTCTTATATAATTCACGAACCTGTCTTTATCAGTGCTAATTGTGACGGCTGAATTACTGACTTGGTGAATTTTTAGGCCATGAAGAAGCACTTAAGAATGTGAATAACCAGCTGAACATCACTAATTAACCACTGAAGGAGAAAATTAGTGTATATGTAGTGGAGTTTTGCCCGGTAAAAGCAAGTAAGGGCCCGATAAAAGTAAGAGCCCGATAAAAGCAAGGCTTGACGCTGGTGCCCGGTAAACGGAGCCAAAGTATTTATGAAGGAATACACAAAGTCAAGTTTTAAACTTTTTGGAAACCTGCGGTGAACGAGTAGTTTTCCAAACCAAACATGATGTTTACAAGTGTCTATCTCAGTTCGTCGACGGAATTTTCTTGAGAGACAGACCTGACAAACATCACAAAGACCGAAAGTGAGGGGAAAATATATCAACTCTGTGCCTTACACCAAGCCGTGTTTCACAAACATCCCGCTCCACGCTTCGCTTGTTACCAGGCTCCTCTCTGCGTTCGCAATACTTAAACCTCCCCTCACCACTCTTAAATAATTGAGTTGGCGCCAGCTGGGGCTGCGTTTGTAGCTCGTTAAAACAGACCACACTTCGGCGCTGTAATTTCCGCCGGCTCCCAACGCCCGGGACGACGCGCCGCCGCCGGCCAGGCCAAAACAGCCGTATCTTAGGCGGCCGGGCTGCCGGCCGATTGTCACGGATTGACTCTGCAGAATAATTCAGACGGCGCTGTTGCCACTCGGGCAGTCAACACACATTCGACACGGCCCAGCAGCCGGGACGGCGCAGCCAGTTACCATAATGGATAGGATGACGCCGAGATCCGGCGCCCAAGTGATGCCAGACTGTTACTTGGGGACAACGGAGCTGGCTTTATTGTAAAATATCAAATGATATTACTCACAGCTCTGCCATTTGCCTTATAGTGCATTTTTAAGGACGAAACGTTGATCCACATTGATTTATATAACCTCTTCATGATGGCATGATCATTCAAATCAAAACGTTCTGCCTTTACTTTGTTACCCTGGTGCCCATTTCGAAATTTATTTTCTGAAAAAGCGGAACCTTTGTACGAACACAACCCTCATTTGTTTTTACAATGTTTTTGTTGTCCCAGGTGCCGCAATAGACACCAGGACTACACCTAAGGTATTCCGGCTTTACTAATGTAACCCGGGACAATCGACAAGCTGACCCAATCATGGTCCATCGAATGGTAAAGCTGGCATTTATAGAGCAGCTGCACTATCCTGATATCCTGATCCTGATAGACTATCCTGATAGGCTTCTTACGTGAGCAGCGACTTGGATATGCTATTTTTCGCATTGTAAGGTAAAATGCAGTCAACTGTCTCTTATAAGTTACCAATTACCATTTTTAGGCAGCGTCCAAATTGTCTATATAGCAATTCACGATCAGATTTTATGTCCGCTATTATTATGAATTCGGATTATGGTTATTAATTAAGTGATATTCTTACGAATATCGTTTAACCCGCGCCCCCCGTGGGCCTCTGAGACAACTTCGCCCTGGTGGGGGGGTGGGGGGTGGGTGTCAAAATGCACTAACTCGAAAACTAAAAGGGCTAGAAAGACGCAGAAAAAAACGTTTCAAAGCTCTCGACAAGGACATTCGAAGTTACTTCGGGATTTGTTTTGTCTCTGGTCAATATGGAGGTCACCATATGTCATCAAAGGTCAAATTTTCCAAGTATAGTACTTTGCTCCAGAAACCCCCAACTATCTCGGGGACTATGATAGCTAGGAACAAACAGGAATAAATATTCGAAAGCTCTTAAAAATATAGTCCTAATAGTGTCCCCAAATTTAAGCTCAGGCCAATAGTTTAGGCTCCAGAGGTCATCACAGGTAATGATGGCATTGTTTTCCAAAACGTTTTCGTAAATAACTTTCTATTAGTTGGACATAGAGCAATAATTTTAACACCATCGTGTTTGTCTCTCATGACGCTTCGAAACAGATTAATGCCGACCGGGTTAGGTTATCTTCAAAATTTGACCTCAAATCAAGGATATTTGGTGACCCAACTAGGTCATGTTGCATATGGGGCGACGCGACTCGACGAGTCAAACATAGTGGTGTCATTCGCACGTCTATACCTTTATTCTATCAAGAGTTATTGGCAAACAAGTGCTGGTGACATCCGAAGGACAATTACCATGCTGATGGACTACGCGTATCGCAACCCTACGTCAGCCCCACCGGCCATACCTGAGCACGTTATGAGCGCCATGTTACGCCTCTGTACGACTAAAGCCCCATTCCGATGGCCCAAAGGTAGTCTGTTCTATCAGGTAGATGGTATTGCCATTGGGTCCCCCCTAGGGGTGCTTTTCGCGCAGGCGTTCATGTCACATGTGGAGGAGACGGTTTTACAGGCACAGAACATGGACACTCCGTCCTTGAACTGTAGGTATGTGGATGACATACTGGTGGATGTCAAGGATGACACGCTGCTGTCAGAGCTTAAGACAAGGCTAGAACAGGTCTCAGGTCTCAGTTTCACTCTCGAGAAGGGAATAGGGGACAGAATCAATTTCCTTGATGTATCAATTGATGGGAGTGCCGGCTTGTTTGCAACTGACGTTTACCGCAAGCCCACAGACATGGGGAACTGCATGAATGGCAACAGTCAGTGCCCCGATAGATACAAGGATAGAGTCATCAAAGCTTACGTTAATAGGGCTATCAAACACTGTTCTACATGGGCAGGGCTTCACAATGAGCTGGGAAGAGTCAAACAGATTCCTGCCAACAACAACTATCCTGTGCTAGCTATAGACAGACACATACGAGACACCATCACGAAATATGTCATGCCCTTGACCCCCGCGACAACTCAGTGTGCGACATTTAAACTATTTTACGGAAACACCGTGTCACCAGCCTACAAGACCGATGAGAAAGTGCTCCGTACCATCGTAAAAAGACATTGGAAACCAACTGACCCCAGTGATGCACTGCAACTAGTTATTTTATACCAGAACCCAACCACCAGCTCGCTTGTGATGAAAACAACTTATCATGTGACAGATCACCACTAAAACAATCGAATGTAATTTATCAATACAAATGCAACCTTGGAGACTGTGCGCTCCGCACCGATTGTAATTACATTGGAGTGACAACAACATCTCTGAGTAGACGCATTACTATGCACTTGCAAAGTGGCGGCCCCAAAATACACACTATCACCCACCATAACACGTCCCTTACAAGACAACAGATGGTCAGCAGTACCTCAATCATTTATATATGCCATGACATCCGGCGTCTTCGAATTCTTGAGGCAGTATATATCAGGGATAGGGACCCCGTCATAAACACTCAGGTGCATGCGAGAGGAGCCCTGCCTCTTTTTGACGGACTCCCTCTGGGCCGCCCGAGATGACATGTGACCCCAATGAGCGGAATATGTCATTGAAGTGGCAGAGTATGGGACTATTTAGCACTTGTTGGTGTATACAAATGTGCTTACATGAATTGTGACTTTCTGGCGAATGTTATTGATTCGACCTAACTTAAAGATACCCAAGCGCTGTATATGTATTAATCATGATTGGTATAACTTAATATTCAATTATCACTGTTCCGTATTATGTATCGAGTATGCGCTGTATATAATGTAACTCCTGAAAATATCAAACGAATGACGAAACGTTGAAATATGTGCACTGTTTTATTCATCCAAACAACCTTACTTATGCTGAGTTTTGGTTCAATCCTGTCCTGCCACACTACCGACAACAAACGCCTCATCAGAAACATCGAAAGCCTCTCAAGAAAAGTCATCAACAACAAAGCCGCGATTGTATTTAATGAACAATGTAGTATATATATATATATATATATATATATATAATATATATATATATATATATATATATATATATATATATATATATATATATATATATATATATATATATATATATATATATATATATATATATATATATATATATATATATATATATATATATATATATATATATATATATATATATATATATATATATATATATATATATATATATTATATATAATATATATAT